>JAJHUR010013558.1:0-31387 GCA_027495735.1 Lutjanus campechanus | reverse complement strand
AGTTTGACTGGAATTTATTTTGTTTTGAATCATTACAAAATTACCTCTACTTGTCTTTTCAAATTCAGTTAACTTGAAATCTTAAGTCAGCCCACTAACTCTTTTTTTTTACAGTTAGAATAAATCACTGTCTTTACACCTTTACTGCTACCGATTTCCCAGCTGTGAAAAGTTTTGAAACACAGATCAGGGTCACTGATTCACTTTTCTTTTGTGCTAAATTTGCGCTCTGTTCCTCACTCAGATAGTCAATCTGTCAGGGACAAACTGTGACAGATTGCATCAAATCAGGCACTAAATTGTGTGTGAACGCTGCGCTCGGACCCTGTGAATCGGAGTCACACACACACGTCTGTCTGTACACACAGTGAGTCTAATTAAAGCGGCTCTGCTGTCGCTGGAGGTGAATGGAAACAAGCCGTCTCTCCTTGACAAGTGTTTCCGTACAGTCGCTTCACTCAGTGGGTGTAATGCTGCCATCAAAACACACGGTCAGTTATCCTGTAGTCTTTTATGTTTTTTTTTTTTAGAGTGTGAGGGGCTGCTCGCTCCTCTTTTTTTCCCATATTAACCCCACCTCCTCCTTCCTCTGCCCTCCTCCTCCTCCAATGGCTGCAGGGCTCCGTCCTGTGCGCAGCCCCGGTTGGATAAAACCTGGCTGAGTGTTGGCAGCGCACAACACAACACAACAGCAAGGACACACACAGATACAGACAGTGTATGACACCAGCAGAGTCCCGACATTTGGATAATATCTGATAATATCTGCTCTTCTCGAGGACGTTTTGTATTTTGAGGTGCGTCATTGACAAAAGGTAAGTTCTCATTTCAGTTTCTCACCTGGCTTTGGTCGTGTTTTGTGTGAATATGGACTAATTAGTCCTCCGCGGTCCAGACAACACCGCGAGCTGGGAAACGAAACAGCGGAGACTTAAAGCACCTAACGAAAGACTTTTCAACGAGCTCAAGGTGCTGATGAATGCTTTATTTATGTCGCTCTGTTTGGGTGAGACATGGACTATATATAATAGATAGCCTATATGATGAGAGCAGTTTGTTACTGTGCAATGAAGGTGTAAAGATGTGACCCAGGTCCAGGTTAAGGTTGTCAAAACACTTCAATACTTTCCCACCGTGTTTTAAATTAGCCTACACAATATTCGGTAATTATAGTGTTGAAATGAGCGGAGCTATAAAAAATATCTGAGTGCTCATTCAAGACCTCAGTTCACTCAAATCTTTATTGTCCTGCCTGAAATATTGCTTTCAGCAGCGCAAAACCAGACAGTGTTCAGTGACTTTTTCCTGTACCAGCACTGTGTTAATGGAAAAAAAAAAAAAGACAAAATATAACATTTTTGTGTGCTTTTTTCCCTTTTTGCTGCGGTCAAGAGGTGTCGAGGATCGTATTTATGCTAATATTTTATCTAAATTTAAAATTCTGGTACCGTGTCAACTCTAATCCGGATAATCTGACAAACAGGTTATTTTTCAAATTCACCTTAAATGCACAAAAGACCCGAACAGTTCATAAAGAGTGAGATGTGTTTTCATTTTCTGTTGCAGCTTCATATGTGCTCCTAAAAACATGATTTTTTTGTGCTTCCAGGCCCGAGTTAGATGTTAAGGCTGCAGTTTTGATGTATAACAAATATAATTTATTCTCATCTGTTGTAAGCAAATTGAACTACGAGGGTCGACTGTTACAACATAATTAATTCAAAATAAGATTAAATCATTCACCTTTAGAATAACACAGTAGCTGCAGAATATTAAACAGAAAAAGCAGAAAGACACAAACCAGGACCTTCAAAGGATTTCACTTTAAAAGATAAAATGACGGACGTGAACATGAGATGTTAACAGCAGGAAAAGTTCAAAAATCCAGCAGAAAATCATTGTAAAAAAAGGGGGAATATTAATTAACATGAACAATAAATAACAATATTAACAGTAAGTAACAGTTTAAAGCAGTTGTTTTAAAGCAGTATTAACATTTTAAAACTTTACACATCTTATATTTTATCGATGCATATTGTTTATTTGCCCAGCTGCACTGTTTTACATATTTTATCCTTTATTTTATACTTTATTGATACATGTTGATGCACCCAGCTCTGTTGTCTCACATACCTTCATTAGTTTATTCCTTTTTTATTGTATTATAGCTATTCCTCATTTATTCATCTTTTTTTTTTATTATTCCTTACATATTTCTGCTGGTGTGAGACTGAAAACATGAGGATTAAAAAAGTGTTTCCTTCCTATAAAAGTCTACATAGTTTCACTATGAGCCACAAAGTTACATTTAAAATTAACGGAAATGTCAAAAGTTACTTTTTTCCTGAATCCTGCCTTGTTTTTTATGTCACAAAAAAATTTACTCACTGGTGATTTATAATGATTAAGAATTGTATTGTTTTATTATTATAATAATGATATAATTGAGGTTTTTTTTTTTTGATCTCAGCCAATTAAAAAGTAAAATCATTTTACCTCACATTCAAATATTCTAATCAGCTGCTTTTATTTTGGAGATTGAGATTAAAACATTTAGATTTTTGCAAATGGCCACATGAAATTAAACAATAAACTACACACATATTCAGCAAAAAAAAAAATTACTGAAATTTTGTGTTACACTGCATTTTCAAATGAATGTATTAGCGGCAATCAAATTAATCCACATGAAAACATCAAATGACAAAAAGCTAATTATATGTGGCAATGCACAGTGGGTTTTACTTCTAATAGCGACAGTGTAAATGTTAACAAAGTTTGTATGAAACACTTCATCTTAACTTATGTCGTCAATCATCACATGTAGCAGACTTTAACAGTCTGTGACAAACAGGGTGACAGTTCGCTAATTATTTGGTTAATTTTAAAGTGTCCACCCAGCAGGACGTGACAACACCTGACAGCTTCAGCATTTAACAGCTCCACACAGTCAAAATGATCTTTTTCTCTCTTGTGTCTTGCATTACTCTTCATAAACCAAATATCCCAACAATTGTAGTGCTATATCTGAGTATTATATCTTATTTTACATCACATATCACTTAATGTTTTGGGGAGAAATGTGCAGCAGCTGAGCAGATGGAGCCTGTAAACAAGACTTTTACATATGGACCATAACAACTGTCAGCACATAACAGCACATTTACAACAGATTAGTTAAGAGTGCAGATAATTTGTCACATCTCTTAACTCCATCTGTGTGGCTTCTTCTGTGTTTTTTAATTTCATTTCTGTTCAACAAATCTGCCACTTGATATCTTAAAGAAAACTGTTTTCTTTTGGTTGATTAAACTGATTTTATTCTTGGATTATCAGACACAGAAATGTGTTAAACACTTATTTCAAACATGGCACCAAGATGTTAAAACAAAGAAAACACAGAGAGGACGTTCAAGATAAAATCTAAACAACACAATCCTGAAATCCAAAGGCCTCTCACCACAATTTAACACATAAAATCATATTTGACTCTGATTAATTTAGTTCATTTTCATTTGATAATCATTTTTGTAAAATAATCAGTATTTTAAACACACAGTCCTAAAGAGTGGTTCTCTCTCCTCAAACTTTTCACACTTACACCAAATTTACTCTACATCATATGTTTCTCCTCCATCTTTCTATTCAAGACCCAAAATAAAATGCGCTTTCTCGTTCTAATAATTATAAAGTGATTAATGAGACCAGTCAGTCCTAATTACAATGCGGTTAATGAAGGCAAATTTTATGTATAACAAGAGCAGCCATCTGTGTTGGCCGAAGGGGAAGAAGATCTCGCATGTTTTACAAATACTGATGATTAAATCAGAGTATTTTTACAACACAGGTCTGGTCTATATACGGAAAGACAGACACGTACAGGTGATTTGAAGACAATAGTCAGAGTGCCAGTGTGAACACCAGCCGAGTGTTTGTTCTGCAGGCGTCACGTATGACAAACAGACAGTTTTCATAAACCCCTGTCCTCCTGCAGCGTGCAGTCGACAGCGAGCACTCAGGAGGAGCCACACTCATGCCAGACGAGGCAGGACGGGAACTAAAAACACTTTAACTGGGACAGCAGCAGCGTGGAGCAGCAGGAGAGTGTCACATTCAGCTGGTGGAGCAAGGAGCAAAAACTCAGGGATATGTCCAACAACACTGGAAGAGGTAAATACACAACACAAGACTCTTCTTCTGCTGCTGACTCAACAGTTGAGTTGCAACATATTTGTTATTTCCTGTCAATAACAGGATGTAAAAATAAAAGTCTAAATATCCACTTTTCTCCTTTTATTTCCGTTATGTAGCTGGAAGTTTTAAAATGAAATCTCAACGTATTTGTATTCATACAAGCAGTATACAAACATTTAATAAATGGATTATAACACACACACACACACATAATGTGAGCGAGTTGTAAGCAAATGTTAGGTCTGTAACCAATTCTTTTAATTATGGATTAATCATTTGGTCTATAAAGTGTTAAAAAAAAAGAAAGAAAAGAAAAGAAAAAGAAAAAGAAAAAAAAGTAAAAACGGTCCTCACAATTTCCCAGGGTCCAAATGGTTCAAAGGCTTTACTGTCACTTGCAGAAATAAATAAGTTATTAGCGCAATGAAATTCTTATTTCGCGATGTCTCTCTACCTGCTGCCCATTATTCTATTTGCAAATATAAAAACATGCCAGAAACTAATTTAACAAATAAAAAAAGAAGAAGAAATGATAGAACAAGATGACTGAGGTAGACAAGGTGATAAACTGTTGTGCTAAATGCAGTATAAAAGTCTTTGTGGTGTAAAAGTCAGACAAAGTGATGTCTTGAATTTCTTTTTTTTTTTCCAACCAACAGTCTAAAACCCAAAGACTCATCATTTATTGTCACAAATGATGGTGAAAAGCACATTTAAGAAGCTGGAATCAGGAAATGTTTGACATTTTTGTTTGAAAAATGACAGAAATCCTAAACAGATTATCACAGTAGTTGGCAACTCATTTTCTTTTGGTTGACTAATCAATTAATCAACTACTCTTTATTTCTCAGCAACTATCTCCAATAATTTAAGGCTCGTGTATACACATATAAGAAATGAAAATATAATAATGTACATATGTCTTCATAGAAAAAAACTGTTGACAAATACTTTACAATGATAACCAATTTCACAAAATGTCTATTCATCTGCTTATAACTACATTATAGTGTATTATAAGCCATTTATTAATTTAGGATTCATAAGAAGTATGCAAACATTTAATACATGGTTGCATGAATAAAAATATGTTATGATTGTTGACAAATATGTCCATATATCTGCTTACAGCTACATTATAAACCAGTGGATCTCAAGGGTCTGTGACACTGTGCCAGGGGGTCCGTCAAAAGATTTCAGTTTCATTCACTAAAATAATCATAATATTAAAAATCTTTTAATTTTTACATGTAAAATAGTTAATAGATTACATTCTAATCTAACTATGTGTAACTTGATATATGTAAATGTTCCTCCTGCCAGTCAAGCACGAGTCACCCACACATCACCCATAGATTAATGTTGGAAACTGGCTCTCTCTACATGCTGTTCTGTGTTGACATGTTGCAAGTTGATATCGGTCTTACACATTTATTTGTGTTATTTACTCATATAACTGAGTAGAAGTGTAAAACAATCTGTCAAAACATTTCATGGGACACATATTAGGAGATTCCTGGCATATGTTCTATCTTGAAAAGGGTCATTGGCTGCTATAAACCATTATTAAATGTTTACATACTGCTTATAAATGCAAAATATAAGGACTTAAAGTAAGATGGCATTGAGGAGCAGCTTTGCTCCATGTCTTTATTTCAGATAGTATATGATGTTCGCATGTAGGTTAACACACAAACCCATGTCTCCATGTTTGTTATGGCTGCACCATCATCATTTTTTTTTTTACACATTTATCCAAAATGTATCCACACATTTGAAACCTTTGGAAACTTTGGGATCTCAGTTTAAAACCAAGTTTTGTGTGATGGAACAATACAGCCAAATATTAGCTATGAAACCTTGTTGGAGGCCTTTGATGGGACGCAGAGAGGTGTCTTCTTGTCTTCCTGTCTGCTCATTGTGATTCCTGAAGGAGTGAGTTGTTATTTTCCTCTGCTTGTTGTGCAGGATATTACGGAAGTTAATTGGATGGCACTTAAAGCTGTCAAATATAAATTTAGAACATTCCTCCCCTGGTCAGAACCACTTCAGCTGGGTCAATCATATCTATCTATCTATCTATCTATCTATCTATCTATCTATCTATCTATCCGTAATGAATTCATGCTTTGTTTTTTGGTATACACGCATGTCGTGTCTGTGCACCCTGCGCGTCCGTGTGTGCGCGCTCCCGCCGCCCCCCGGGTCTGCTCCGCTTTAATATCCTGCAGGTTGATGAAGCTTGGCGGGGAGATTTTTTTCCACACTCCGCTGGCAGCGTTAATAGAGGCTCCCTCCCTCCTTGCCTCCCTCCTCTCCTCCTCCTCCTCCTCCTCCCTCCTGCTCGGCCTCGTCCGGCTGTTTGATGTGGAAATGAAAGCTGGGAAAAGGCTGAGAAAGAGAATAAGTGTCTCAATGGGTTAAATTAAAAGCAATGGTGT
This sequence comes from Lutjanus campechanus, assembly GCA_027495735.1. NCBI lineage: Eukaryota > Metazoa > Chordata > Actinopteri > Lutjaniformes > Lutjanidae > Lutjanus > Lutjanus campechanus. The sequence goes on along the minus strand of JAJHUR010013558.1, from coordinate 24,752 downwards.
TCTTGCAGAGTCACCACCGTGCAGTCTTTAGAGAAGATAGCGGAGGCTGGTTAGCGCTTTGTCTGTGCGTGTTTACCGGTAAAATCACGTTTATGTTCGTTTAATAGTTTATTTTGCAACATATATGCACATATTATAACTGGAGTATATTTATATTTATGTAAATCAAATTGGCCTGTATTTACAGTGACGGTTTTTATCGTTGGCGTCACAATGTGTACAAACAGGCCACAATCAATCAGACATGACAACAGAGGTCAGCAATAATAAATTATCGTCTTCATATCTATTAAAATGTAATTAATATGAACATGTCTAAACATGTCTTAGCAATTTATTGCATTATACCAAAGTCACTTCGTACATTATACAAAACACAGCCTGTTTAATGAAACAATATATGGAATATCTTGATAAGGATGTATTGATACAGTACTGGACTGTGCCATATCTGTTGCTATTTTATTTTATAAATGGGCTGCTACTGGCTGCTGCATTTCCTTTGTTTTGTTTTTCAGTTGTACATACATTTAGACACAAAGACAATTCCTGCCATTTTTTTGTATATGCTGAGGTTAATGCTGGTTACTTTTATTTTATTTAATTAAAAAAGGAAAGATGAAGCACTTTAAATTATACAAACAAAAAAATCAGTATACATCTTTTCAAAAAATGTAATAAAGGACTATTTTTTCAAGCTGACAGGTTTTTGTTTTTTAATGTGACTTTTTAAATAACTTTCTTAGCAGGGTATTATTTTTGGTATTGTTACAACCCTAGTAATAATGATATGAACGTCTAAAAATGTATTAGCAGTATAATGCAGGATATCAAAGTAACTTACTATAATGTAAAAAATAATATTTGCTATGCTATGTGTACATAAATATAAACAATATAACAGTTTTTGTTGAATTCCTGAGGAAAGATCAATCTTAATGTAAGAACAATAAACATGGTTTATATACAGTATTTCATACAAAAAGATCTGATACAATGCGCATCACAAAAGATGAAAAAATACACATGAAAAGACAGATGCAGTATAGATAATGCAAAATATCTGAGTGATTCCGTGTGTTTAAAAAAAAAAAAAAAGATTTAAATTCATGAGCTTTAAATTGATCATTTCTATGTGTGATAGTGTGTTGAAGTGTGTCTTTTCTTCACTAAATGTTTCCGTATAATTTCAAAGCACAAAATAACAGCAGTCACCTTCACTGTAGCCCACTAAGACTCATGTGACAAATAAGTGACATATACAGTTAATGAGAATTGTCAGAATAGGCCTGAAGGTATTATTTATAAGAAAGTGATTAATCTGTAAGTAATCAAACAATCATCAGGTTCATATGTGAGCTTTACTGTTAAGTTAAACAAAAGAGGTGCGTGGTGTTTGGCCGTGTAAAAGTATATGTTTTCAGTGTGATTTCAGGTTCAAAGCATGTTGAATATTTGTATTTTTTTTCCAGAAAACTAGAATTCATTAAACAGTTTAGACCCAAATAAAAAAAAAGTCAGTGTAAAGAAATGACAGTGAGAGAGAAACAGACCAAACTTTATTGGCCAATTCCCCCTTAAATCTCTCCTTTTTGAATAAATGTAAATAATCAACCCTGAAACATGAATGTCACAGCCCTATTGTTTGTTTCTTCTCACTGCTCTCATCGTCTCCGTGTCCTCGACTCTTTTAATGTAAAACTTCATTACACTGCTGACAACGCCGGCACCGCAACAGTTTATCAATATGACTTGTCAGTTTTCAGGGACAACATAATAATATTCTGTTGAATGAAATAATTTTCTTCTGTATACTTTAGTTACTGTTTTTTTTCCCCCTGAGGCTACAACATGTAACACTGTCATGTTTCCTAAATTTTTTTCTCTTTTGTGCATCTTTCTATTTTCTGACAGCTACTTTTCACTGTCACTTGCGACATTAAATGAGTTAATGATTTAAACAGGCATTTCATACAGACAGAAAGTCCGTGTTTGTGTGAATGTCCACACATCAGAGAGTGTGTTTGTTTGTAATACGTGTGTGTATCCATGTGTCAATGAATTTGGACATAATTTTTGACTATGAGGACAACTTATACGGATTTAAATTGGAGTTAATTGGGAAACTTAGTTTAGTTTCAGTGCTAAAACATTTTCTGTCTTCATTGTGGTCCTCATTTTCTGTCTTTAAAGTCTGTGTCCTCTTGTCTTTTATGATTGTTCTGCAGTGACGTCAGCATGTCTCAGGTTCCATGGCATTTATGATTGTTCATCCCCCTCCTCCCCCAGGTCATGGGGGTCTTAACCAACTAGGTGGCATGTTTGTTAATGGACGCCCGCTTCCGGAGGTCATCCGGCAACGCATCGTGGACATGGCCCACCAGGGGGTTCGACCCTGTGACATCTCACGGCAGCTCCGAGTCAGCCACGGCTGCGTCAGCAAGATCCTGGGACGGTGAGCGCGTCAACAAGAACCTTACTCAACTTCCTAACCTGTTCTTTGACCTCTGAGAGTCTGTTTACTTATCCTGGACACCTTGGTGATGTGTTTGTCTCACAGCCAAGTTTTAACCTTTACTGCCTTTACTCCTCTTTACACAATCGCCCTTCAAGGGACAGTTTGGATTATTTGAAGTGGGGTTGGATGAGGTATTAATGGATAGTCAGTGTATTAGCTACAGCAGATGGTGGTCAACGTGTCTCCAGTTTGAAGAAGCAGCAGGAGTGTTGGTGTAGAAAGTTAAGCATTGAGTTAATGTGGACAGGGTTAGCAGCAAAACGTCACTTTCTCCAAACCAACCAGACTCCTTTGACAAAAACAGTAATTTTACCTCACAGAACGCTGAAGTTGTTGGTCTATCACCATCTTGTTTTTTGGGTTTTTTTTTTTTAGTGTGTGTGTGTGTTATTGGGTAACTTCTGTGTCTTTAAAGGGTTACTTTCTATTCATCAAAGTCACAAAACAACACCACCAAACTAACCGATAGCAGTTGCACCAGACCAGCTGACCCTGTATTCTGAGAGGTAAAATGACTGTTTTTGCCAATGGAGTCTGGTTGCTTTGAAAAGATAAATATTTGTGTGTTTATAGCAGCTGTTCTCACTGGAAAAAGGTTGTCTGACAGCAAGGAAAAGGCGATGAAAATGTTCTAATCGCAGCATGCACTTAAGCTGATAACTTAAACACATTTTGCTGCTGACACTGCCGACAGCAGGACATTTCTTAGCTTTCAACATGGTACTCCTGCTGCTTCTTCAAACTAGTGGTGTGCCAACCACCATCTACTGTAGGTAACACACTGACTCCACTTCAAAAAGTCCAAACCATCCCTTTAAAACCCTCCTCCTCCTCTATCTCTCTTCCAGTTACTACGAGACAGGCAGCATCAAGCCTGGCGTGATCGGCGGCTCAAAGCCCAAGGTGGCCACGCCGAAGGTTGTGGATAAGATCGCAGAGTACAAGAGGCAGAATCCCACCATGTTCGCCTGGGAGATCAGGGACAGGCTGCTGGCGGAGGGAGTGTGTGACAGCGACACGGTGCCCAGCGTGAGCTCCATTAACAGGTGACAAACTGAATTATGAATGAAATCGTGTTAGAGGTGCAGATATGCCACTGTGGCTCAGCGGCATGTAGATATCTGGCTTACTGGGAGTTAGAAGACTGACTTACCCTCTGCATCTTCTTTCAGCATTGAAATGGTAACATAATGGCAATGTAAACAACATTTAAAGAGAGAATGTGAAAATGTAAATGTGAAATCCTTGTTTTTGTTTCAGAATAATTCGAACGAAGGTCCAGCAGCCGTTCAATCTGCCTCTGGATGGAAAAGGCCTAAGTCCAGGACAAACATTAAGTAAGTCAGTGGAGGCTATATGCATCCATATCACTGAGCATTATCATGTGATGGTGAAAGATTAAGGTTAAAGATTAAACAACGTGCTCATCGTGTAGGATTAAGCTTGAGACCAGTGAGATGTACAGTATCATTTCCGCTCTGTGTCTCAAATCTGTCTGTCTCTGTCTGTCTCTGTCTCAGTCCCCAGTTCAGCGGTCACCCCTCCCGAGTCTCCACAGTCAGACTCTTTGGGCTCCACCTACTCCATCAGCGGCTTGTTGGGTATCCCCCAACCCAGCGCCGAGGGCAAGAGGAGCCACGATGACAGTAAGAATTAGATCAAGCAGCAGAGATGCCACACATTGGCTTAATTTTGTTTTGTTGTGGCGGCACATGAGAGGAAGTCCATCAGACATGAAATTCCCTGCTTATTTCCAAACATTCAGCAACTTTTCGTAGGTTAATGTTTAGTTTCTGACTAGATCTGTTGGCATCCCGCCTAAAGTCATTCCTTCTAAAATAATAAAATGTCTCAAAATGCTGAAAAAAACACTCCAAATTGCTGTATTTAATAACTTATTTGACCTTTATTTTACCTGAAATTAATGAGAAACAAGTTTTTTCTGTCAGGCCAAGAGGCATTAAACAAAGAGCAATGAAGTGTTTAATAAAAAATTCTGTTCAACTGAATTAAAAAATCTAATAATTTGTCCCTTAAAGGGCAAGTTGAGGCATGTTGATGTTGCAAGCATCAACAATCCACAAAAACATGACAGATGACAACCTTTCTATTGTCCTCTTGCATGAGAGTGAGTTTGGATAGATGTTAGTATGAGTTTAAGTTAAATGTTTAAGAGGATTTTAGCATTTCTTAACATTTAAATTATGAATTAGTTCAACTTTTAAGGCCAGAATCCTCTGTATTTTTTATATTTTGAGATAGCACAAATGTGGGAATGAAATCCTTCAAGCAACAAATTGATTTACAGTTTCACTCCCCCCCACCCACCATCTCCTTCCTCCTCCTCAGGTGATCAGGAGAGTTGTCGGCACAGTGTGGACTCTCAGGGCAGTGGAGGCGTCCCGAGGAAACAGATGAGACTGGATCACTTTGCCGCTGCCACGCAACATCTGGACTGTGGGTTTGATCGTCACCACTATCCCCCAGACTCATTCAGCTCGGCCTCCAGCAGCAAGACAGAGCAGGTAAAAATAAATCTTATGTTTGATATGAACTGAAACAGGCATTTATCACAAGGTTTAACACAGCTGGTCATTTCTATACAGGCTTTCTTTCAAACTCCAAGACACTTTCTTTTAAAACAGTTAAAACGGTATTATTGTTTCTACACCCCCTCTAGGCCACAACCCCATGTCCACGTGGAAGTTTCCTGTTCGTGGAAAACCAATAAGGATTAATTTTTAAACCCGATTAAATCATGGTCTAACCTTAATTATGCTGCACCAAACTTTTAAACTAACTTAACATTAAGAAAGATTACATATAAACCTATTTTATTGTAAACCTAGATTAAATTAGAATTGTTTAATCTAAATTTACACTTGAGGTGGTTTAATTTGTAAATTAGCTGCCTTTTTGAAATGTGTCTGTGTATCCTGCGTCCTTTTGGAGCGGCGATGGTTGGGTCCATCCTCAGAAATTAAAGTTATGAAACCCAAGGGCCTTTTGCTCCCTGTGATCTGTTCGAGTGCCTGATGGAAGTTTTCCCTTGGAGTTTTTTGCTTTTTTTAAAAAATATTTTCTTTCCATTTCAGATTTCTTTGTCCACAATTTAGAACCATAAATTTAAAGAAGTAAAATTCTGCCTTTGTTTTATTTACTTGTTCAAAGGCACATCTGCTCCTTCTCAGACTTTAGCACACTTCACACTAATAACTAATCCCTGTTCATCATCTCCAGACTTTGTACCCGCTGTCCCTCATCAATGGCAGCCTAGATGAGGCCAAGACCAGCCTCTCAACATCCAGCTCCGCCATTGGACGGAATCTGACGGCACACCAGAGCTACACCATGGTAACAGGTGAGACTCTTAATGTTAGTTAATGAAGCACTTTGACCCGCGTGCTGACTCTTAACCACACACAGTGGTGCACTTGAATCCACTCATTCTTTGTTTTGGTTTTACATTTCACTCATTCTCAGTTTCCACTCATGTTCACCATTTGTTTTCATTTTCTCACCCACCTGCACACTGGCACCTGTCACCACCTCAGAGCCCCTACAGCCCCTGCCGCTCTGTCTAAAACAGGAAATGTCCCCAGAGGTGACCAGCACGAGCCCCTCCCCAAACATGGCAGCGTCCAACCTGGCGTTCGTGGAACTGCAGGCTCTGCAGAAGCCCGTTTCTGTCAGCAGCAGCTGCGGCAACTCCAACCATTTCCCCAACGCCTTCAACTCATTCTCCCATAATGCACCAGTGTACGGCCAGTTCAGCAGTCAGTCTATCATCTCAGGTAACCCATTCATCTCATTCATGTCCATGCTCGTATTTGTGCAATGTTTTGCAGGGAGTAATTAAAGTTTATTTTGATTGTTGATTAACTTGCCACTTATTTGAACAATTTTTCAAAAGTTTGTCTATGAATGGAGACAGTGGAAAAATGCTAAACAGTTCACTAAACTCCTCCTCAAATATGTTGCTGGTTTTTCCACACCAAGGGTCACCGATCAGCAAAATAAAATGCATACCGTGCTGTATTTTTTCAAACTCTGTCAGGCAGCATGGAATGACAGACATTGAATAGCTCTCAGTGTTATCAGTGTTTTAATGACATTCAACATGGGGGGCAACAACTTCAAAATACTCTTTAAAATATAGCGAACATCATGAAATGTAGCAGCCACCTCACATATGGCTAAAACACACACGCCCTGCTAATTCATGATGTAAGTTTGGGGTTTTTCTTTTCGGTCTCAAACTGAAAAAGTTTGAAAACCATGGGTCTAGAACTACAACTCTTGGACCGCAGGTGATTTTGTGATATGATTTCAAACAGAAAAAATCACAATGCCTTTGTCGTTTTCCATGATGGTGTTGTAGATAGTGTCTTTAGCAACTTGTCACAAAATTTACATGTGGAAAAATCTTCCCCTTCATCTCTGGAAAACAGCGCCCAACTACGGCAATGAGAACCAGGGAGGTCTCACTTCTTACCAACAGCTGAAAAAAATCACAGATCTTCCAGTTCTGTTTATTAATGACAACTTCAAGTACCTACAACACAAAGCTCAGGACTTGTTTATGTGTTTTAATACACTGGGAATGATTGTAAAATGACATGTGCTCAAGGGCACTATGGGGTCCAAAAGGTTTAAAACACTCAATTTACTAACATACCAGGCAAAGAACACCAGCAAATGCTCATATCCAAGTAGCTAAAACCAGTGTGTTTCTGGCATTTTTCCTTAAAAAAAATTAATAAATAAATTTATTAAAATTGTTGCAGCAAAAACAAACCTTAAACCAGAACATCTTGTTGCTGTGACAAAAGTAAAATAGTAACTTCCATGTTGATGTTAAAGGTGTGTGTTTTGGTGTGTGTGTGTGTGTGTGTTTTAGGGCGTGACATGGTGAGCTCCACCCTGCCAGGATACCCACCTCACATCCCCTCCCCTGCCCAGACAGGATACTCCTCCTCCGCCATCACGGGCATGGTCGCAGCAGGTACGTTTTACTCGCAATTTACAAGTCGATTGGAAAATTATGTAGAAAATAAAAAGGAAATGAGTCAGACAGGTGGAAAGAAAGAGAAAAGAAGGAAGTGAAGGAGTAAAGATGGAGGGGTGGAGGCTTGCAGATTAACAGGAGGACAGGCTGAGTCAATGAGTACTCCTGCCAGGGTGGTGGGCTGTGTGCGTGTGTGTGTGTATGTGTGTGCGTGGGTGCACATGGGCCCAGGGGGTACACAGGGAGCAGGCTGGGGGTTCCGCCCTGCTGCCCACACCCCCCACCCAGACACCTCTGACCACACATCGCCATGGGAACCAGGGGGCCCAGGAGGGAGATGCAGGGTGGGCGGAGGGGGTGTAAAGTCTGGGTATGAGCGAAGAGGAGGAGGTCTTTGTGGTGTGTGTGTGTGTGTGTGTGTGTGTGTGTACGTGCATGTGTGTGTGTCTACGTCAGGATGCCTGCATAGGACTAGAAGGAGTGTGTGTGTGTGTGTGCCTTTTTTTATTTGAAGTCTGCCCTCCGAAGCGCGAAATGAGAGGGTCTGATTTATTATTTTTCTGGTGGGCTCGCTGTGAGGAAGCGTTGCTACACAATTACTGAGTGAAAGGGGGGGGTTAGGACAGGAGGAGGAGGAGGAGGAGGAGGTGGTGGTGGAGGAGGTGGAGGAGGAGGAGGTGGGGAGCTCAGGGATTCATTCCAGCCAACATAATTACCAATTAGATATTGGAATGTTAAAAAAAGAGAAAAAAGAAAGAAAGAGGAGTGCCAGAGAACAGGAAGAGCAGGACGGCGAGGAGGAGGAAGAGGAGGAGGAGGGCATTTCAGAGGGCAGAGGCTGAGCGATGCAAGGGGCCGAGCCATGAGGAGAGAGGGCGTAGAGGCTAGCTGCATGCACGCACCACTGGTCCGGGGGATTTTACCCTCAGCCATCCACCTGCACCACAGATTAATGGTTTACAGGCTGCACTAACTGTTGGTGAATTATGAGCTAAGGCTGAGCAGACGCTGGCACACACACAAACAACACAGCGCTCCTGGCGACGTCTTAGCTTTGCCTTTTAATAAAGAGTGTTTCCTTTGTTGTATCCATGTGTCTTATCTGGTGTTTGATGAAGTCTTTTTTCTTCCTCACAGCAGGCGCAGACTACTCGGGTCAGACCTACAGCCACTCGCCCTACACCTCCTACAGCGAAGCCTGGAGGTTCACCAACTCCAGCATACTGGGTGAGGAAGGAAGGACACTCTGTAATTCTGCACTCAGCACATCATCCTAAAATATATTTAGTTTGACTTTAAGATAATAACTGTGACCTCCACAATAAAAGACAAATTATTTAGATGTGGAAATGCATAAACTGCACTTCTCCTGACCGTATGATTCACAAACATTTGACTATAATTTAAATGAACGGCTGCAGGAAATGACTCACCAGTCACATGTCACATAATCACATTACTAACTAGGATTTACTTCCAGTACAGTGAGACTTGGTGCTCCACATTATTATTTCAATTTTCCTTTCCACGTATTTTACATTTGTTTGATCAGGAAAGTTCCATTAAAGCTTCAGCCCTCTTTTGCTACAAATATATATATATATATACAAAGAAAGGAGACAATCAACAAAGGGGTTGTTTACCAAATTTACTATCAGATACTGAAGAAAAAATAAGGAGAGATGCAGTGCGTCAAAAAAGTAATGTTGGTTACAAATATGAAAAATCAGGTGCTCTTCAAGGATAGGGCCAGTAGTTGAATAAAAATAGAACAAATAATTAATGACCAGATTACTTGTGACCAAAGTCCCTGGTTCTGGTTGGCAGTCTGGAAAAATCAGAGTGAGTCTGACTGTGAATATACCAGTCCTCTATTAAAGCAACAAAGGACTTTTATATTTTGATGATTTACCACAAAATGTAACATCAAAAATTAAATTAAAGAAACAAAAAATCTCTTCCTGTTTTTTTTTAACATACTACTCTGCCTGAGAAAATAAAATAAAAATGGAGCAAAAATACAACAGAGTAAAAAAAAAAAAAAGTTTTCTAACTGGTTAAAAACTCTTTGTAGAAGCTTTAAGTCGTGGATTGACCAACAGGTTTCAACTCAGAGTCTTCATCAGAACATATGGTGCTAAAAGAAATAGGTGTTGAATTTAAAAACTCATCAAGTGATCATGTGACCAGGTCACATGATCCACTTGAAGACGCCACATACAAGGCCTAACAACAGAGGCAACAAAAGTGCAAACATATACTATAACAACTAGACACATGCATAGATCTGCAGAAAAGGAAAAGAAATGAAAATAAATATACAATCACAAATCATTTGACTGTAAGCCTTAATAGAACTCGTTAACACCAGTGGTCACAGGCCATAATAACAACAAATGTATGCAATATTAAGAGGATGACTTAATGAAAATTACTATCAGATACATGAATTCCTCTTGCAGACTATTCCATTAAATATGAGGGTGTTCTTTCACATCTCTGTTCATACATCGTTATATTCACATTTATTCATTTTATGACATATGAGGAGCAGTTCAAGTCACAGAAGCCTTCAAAAATAAATGTTTAAACAGACACCTGACACTGGGGACAGATAGTAAAGATATGTCTTGTAGTCTGAGATAATTATTGCAAGATCAACTTGCACCATTTTATGTCATTAGCAGAGGCGCAGTGACACAATTAAAAACTGGGTTTCAAAATCATACCAACAAAAGTGCAAGTTAAGAGTGGTACATCCCTCTGTTTTTGCTCTGATAATGTAGACAATTAATTGATATCACACAGGTGCAGTTATTACTTTCTCCAGAGCTTATCTAAATGTCTGTTTCAATCTTTGTGCATCACCCATATTTATTTTTCAACTTTATTGCGACATATACAATTATACAGGGAACAATAATACAGTCAGATTCAGTGTCGTAACTCCGTCTTGGTATCAGGAACAGTGCAGCTACAAAATCAATACTTGTTTTTACATTACTGAACAAAGACTTATACAGCTCTCAATAAAAAAAGGGGTAGTAAAATACAAAATACAAGTAATTTTCAGACCAACATATCATCCAGTTTCAACCAGAAGTTGTAAAATACCAGATCTCAGAGTTATCAGAAGTGTATCAGAAGTACAGAGGTATGTCAGCCAAGTTTTTGGGGATGTCTCCTCCACTACATCACCAATCAAAAAGGAAAGTCCTGCCTGTCTCTTATCTTTTTCATTATTCTTTAAGAGTCATGAGAAGGTTTAAAGACTGAATCACTCGCAGGACAAACAGTCCAAGCAGCTCAGACTTTCAGCTCCACCATCTGCTGTAAAACCGTGGATAAGATGGATAAAGAAAGTCTGATCCACCACCTTCTGAACCACTGTGTGACAGCCCTCTCCATCTGTGTCTCCCCCCGCAGGTTCCCCATATTACTACAGCTCGGCCTCCCGCACCGCTCCCCCGTCTGCAGCCGCCTACGACCACCTCTAGTCAAGCACCTGGGGACTTTGCATCAGCTGACACATCTGATCGCAGACCAAGGCATGAAAGTCAAAACTGGATGTGAACTTGAGACTCTGCTGATGAACCAGCAACATGTTTTTTTCTTTTTTTTTAATATCCACCCACCGCTCCCACTCATGTTATTTATTTATCATTACTGATACCATCGTTTCCCGGGTAACTCTGACTCATGCACGTTTACACATTGCTAACAAACTCCTCCCAGGGCCTGTTTCCAGAGACATCAAGGTGCATATTTCCAGCATACAGACGGAGCTCTTTAACGCTGTTTTTGGCCAAAGACTTTCTTTCTCGCACATCTGCAACTTGACACCACTGATACGGATATGCAACACCTTTGTACTGAACTATGCCTGCTTTTGTTTACAAAGCTTTTTGTCCTCCTATCATCAAATTAATTCCTTTTCCTGATCTGTGTCTGCTTGCAAATTCATTTTGTGACTTGTTTTCTGTGTAAATTCAGATTTCCCCGTAGTGAAAATAGACTTAAAGGTGACACATTAAATCACACACATGCCCCCTCAAAGACAATTAATGCATTTGTCTAGCAATATGTACATATTGTAAATGATGAATTACTTACGGGGAAGTGATGCAATTTTTCTCAGAGAATGACTGATGATGATAAGGGAGGGTTAGGGTGATGATGGTGATTTGGCTACTAAAACCAACAAGGCTTGAAATACATTTTGTTTTTGCGTCAAAAATAAATTTAGTTTGTTGTCATGCCGATGATGTTCTGATGTTTGGTAAGAACTGTGACTATTTTTTCTTATACTGTTATTAATATTATTGCAGATGTAAATAATGAATTTCTAAAGAATTATTTTAATTAAAGCATGACAAATTTATACTGCTGTTTTTCGCTGGTGTCTTTTTAAAGGTTCTTATTTTACAAAATGCAAGATTAAGGCTGCCACAATATCAGATTTTCAGCACCACATGGTAAGGACAGTTTCATGATATCTGTGGAAAATTGGGGGAAAACACTAATGTTATCAGTCAATTAATGTTTAACTTTGTTTTTTGTGCATTTCATCTCTTTTTTGACAAAGGAACTCAAAATACAAGTGTATGCAGGTGTAATAACTGTAACTGGTTTAAGAACATAGAGCATGTTTAAGAGGTGCTGGATTATTTATTCAATATTATTATATGTGCAGGGCTGGGTAGTAATGGACTACATGTAATTGGGATCACATCATCAAATTCTAAAAAATAAGTAACTATAATCAATCAAAAAGTGTAATTAGATTATAGTTACATTGTTACATTGTCAGTCTTAAAAACGTTAAAAATGATTACCAGTAATGAAAAGTGGTTTGTATTTTAGTCATGTGCTCCACTTTTGAGAAAAAAGAGTCCTATGCACAAATGCACTTTATTTGCATTAAAAATTATTTGTGATATTAAAACAGAAAAACTAATATTTTTAGAGCTCAAATGTTTCTAGCTGCATATATGCAATATTTTCAATATTTTGTTTTGAAGTGATCCAAAAGTATTCTGATTAACTTTTGTAATCCAATTGCATCATTAATTACAAAAGTTGGCATATAATTTGTGTAGATTAGCTAACTACAAAGTAATCTGACCAACAGGGCATATGTGTGTGTATAAGGTGATTAACATGATATCAATATTTCATTTTTTAAATATCATGGTCAATACCGGTATATAATGCCACCCCCATATAAGATATTAATATTAAATGAATTATGTATTCTGTAAATATTTCTTTGCATAGATGTAGAGCTCACAGTGCATCTATTTTAGTATGTTAATGGGTGTTTAAATATTATAGTAAAGTTAATAAACAAGGCAGCTTTATTTCTATGCTTATCTGCTTTATTATTATTATTATTATTATTATTATTATTATTATTATTATTATCATTATTATTGTTATTATTTGTAGTAATAGTCTAAAACTCAGTTGCATATCCTGAATCGTTGCATATTTTTGTAGCTCTCAGCGTTTTAAAAGGACGAAAGCAATGATCCTGCAAACACGCGCATCTGTTTAATTTCTTTTTTTATTTTCTGCATCATGTAGTTTTATTTGCAATTATTTCGTCCCTCTTTGCGGCCTCATAATTGCGACGCGTTAACGACGTCACGGTTCGTCGGTGCCGCGGCCCACCTGGTGCCGCCGCCGCCGCGCGGGAGAGGGAAAGGGCCGCGCGCTCCACGTCAAACTCGGGGTTAAGGCGCGCGCTCGGACAGTTGGCTTTACAGATTATACCTGTGACTATTGTAGTCCCAGTGAAGGCCTATTACAAGACACCAGTTTATTTTATTTATAGTTAAAATGAAACACTGTTACTTGAAAATAAGGATGAGAATTAATGTGCAGGGAGAGAAAACAAGTCTACAACTGTCATTACCCCTTTCTAAATAATATAAAACAGCAGTCACTGTCAAATAGCCTTTGTGTATTCAGATTTTACTGCAAATTAGTAAGTTTTGATAAGCAAGTGATAATATGAATATCATAAATACATGACATGTAAGTCTGGAGCTGTCACAATATCAGATTTTCACTAGACGAATATTGTGGACAAAAGAATTCAGGATAACCATATTATTGATTTATCTTTAGAAAATTTGTTCAATCAATATTTCATTTTTAAAATATCATATGTCAGTACTGGTAGGCTGTATCGTGACACCCCTGTGTCTGTTCTTTAGCTGTTCTGGAGCTTTCAATCACAGCACACAGTCTTCTTCAGCAGGTGGAGTTGGTTTGTAATGTTTTAATAAGATAAACTGTAAATCATATAAAATCAAATTATTTGGGTAAAAATAGACTGATATTTTACACTTTTCTATATGATCAAATATTTGTTTATTTGGTCAAGTATTTATTTATTTGACTGATCTGTTTGTCTTGTTTTTGTTTACTTACTTATAGAGCTTTAACGATTACACTGTAAAAATAAACTATTTATTTAGTGTCTGGGCTGCTGTAAAATTTTAACTCACCTGAATCTAATTGAAGTAATTGTATAATGAGTCAAAACTAAAAGTAAACATGTTCAATAAGTTAAAGTTATTAAGTTAGACCAACAACTGTTCAGTTATACTGAAGAACATTAAAACCACCTTTGATTTCTTTTAAATCTTTCTCAATTTGAAGAGTCAGTTCTTCATTTCACTCACATATGTTTTCCTCAAACTATAAAAAGATGTGTTTTAACTCTCATACAATGCATGCTGGGAAGTACCTAGTGTTCATGTTTGTTCTGATTGAACTCTGTACAGAACATTCATGAAACTCATCAATTCAAGTCAAAAGACTTCAAGTTAGAAGAACTTATGTTTATGAGTTCACAAGTGTTTGAAAATTAATACTATTTTTTGTTTTTATTCAATTAACTTGAATGACTTAAACATTGAGTTCGTGAGAAAAGATTAGTTGATTCAAATAAATTTCAGCTATTTTGATGATCAGTCAATCCTTTTGGGGGGGTTTTAAGCAAAATGTCAAATATTTGCAGCTTTATTTTTAGATTTGGGGTTTTTGACTGTTGGTTAGGCTCTGGAAAATGGTTTCAGGAATTCTGGACATTTAGACGAAACAATTTAACATGAAAATAATAGTTAGTTGCAGACCTGCTTTCTTTTGTTCTTATTGCGTATTCATTCAAAAAACTTTAATTTTTTTTGTTTTAAATTTTGTTTTTATATATATTTTTGTTAATAAGCACATATCAGGAAACTTTAGGATTTCTAGCAGTGAGGAAAACTTGAACTTGTTTCAGTTTCAGTGTTGGTTTTACCTCTTTTGTGCAGGCTGCTGCTGTTTAGTCTCATTAGACCACTGCAACCTCTGCAGTAATTTTCAGTGGCCTAATTCATCATTAAAGAACCCCTCAGACCTAATTACATAACTCTTGTTTCAGAATGTATGAAGGCTTTTGTCTGACTTCTGAGACAATCACTTAAAGTCCTCAATATCAGTTCAGTCAGAGCGGTATGATGAAGATCAGCCCTGACGTCTTTCTGTTTACAGTATGCACTCCTCTTTCTCTCTGTCTCTCCAGGCCTCCTCACATTTCACCATTCTCCCGACTCACCTCTTTACACCCCTCTCTTTGTATCCCTCTCCTGCAGCCGCACTACTGTACACACCACGTACCGCCCTGTAAACTTTAAACAATAGCTGCACTTCATCCCATTGTTGTCCAAGTGTCCTGGCCCACTCCAGACAGCCCATCAACTGACTGACTGGACACTCATTCTTTCCAGTTCCCTGCTCAGGCATGCAGAAACACACACATCCATATACACTCATACATACAGAGAAGAGCTTTCAACTCAATGTGCTCCAAACCTTTCCTCTGAACCCAATTTCAAACTGCTCGGCCAGCTGATGGCCGGCCAGAGGAATAACTGCAGCAAACGTTAAACATTAACAGTCCCACTGCCAAAAAACAAAACATTATCCTGCTCCACACAGGCCACAGCAGAAATAACTCCTCTCTGTCTCTCTCCGGGCCTATTAGCGAAGAGGTTTCGGGCCACAGTGCTTCTGGTCTGGTAATGAGCCCGGCAGCACAATACAGGCACCGGGCCGGAACAGCTGAGGGCAGACAAAGCTGGCAGGACGGGGCGACTGGGACTTACTACATTTAACACACAGCCATACTAACACTGGGTCCATGTGTGTGTGTGTGTGTGTGTGTGTGTGTGTGTGTGTGTGTGTGTGATGGAGAGACAGAGCAAGAATGTGTATCTGCACTGTAAAAATTGGAATTTAGTGGAATCAGCTAATCTTTTCTCATTAACCAAACATAAAAACACAAGTTTCTTCATCAAACGTCTTCATCAAAAATCTAGTATTTATTTTGAAAGCTTCTTAACATGAGTTCTCCTAACTTGAAGTATTTTGACTTGAAAGGACTACATTAAAGGTGCATGATGTAGCAATTGTTGTAGACACAGACAATACATTTAAAAGGTTGAAATCCTATTTAACTTAAGATCTATGTTGAAGCGAGCTGCTTTCCCTCATCACCTCCTCCCCCAGAGTCGAGGAAGCGCTGCAGGCTGCAGGAGCTCTGCAGGAGTGCAGGAGGCACACAACATTATAATTTGACAATAACAAGTGTAGAGGACTTTCACACTGAAAGCTAATCAACTAGTTAAGTTAAGCCCTCTGCTCTAAATACACAAGCTCTGGAGTTGGAGTTCAGTGACTCCATCAACATATTGTCAATTTAAATGTTATAAACATCTACTCCTTCTAAAGATTATTGATGAGCTTTTATGACTCATAAACATTTACTCCATCCGGCAAACATTCTGTGTTAATGTAACTAGAATGAAGTTGAAACTGGAAAATAAAAACAGACATTCTGCATCCAGATGGAAATTTCAAAGGCGAACATGCTGGCTGCAGTGCTGTTGTCAGAGTAGCAAACATCATGATCATTTTATGATTTAGTAGATATATTACATATTTCTCCTTTTACTGAACATATAATGGAAATATACACATTTTTTTTTATTCAAGTTAATTAAACTTCAAAATTTCTAGCATTTATTTCAGAACTTATCAACATGAGTTCCTCTAACTTGAAGTCTTTTGACTTAAAATTATGAGTTGAATGAATGTGCTGTACAGAGTTCAATCAACTCATTAATTAAATTATTAAAGAAACACGAACAGCATATTAGCAGACTGTCCAGCATGCATCGTTTGAAAATTAAAACTTTTTTATAGCTCAAAGAAAATATATATGATGACAACATGCTATGTGTCTCTAATACACTCTAAAATAAGTCATTGTTGTTTGTTTTCACAATCATGAAAATGTATAATTTTTAACACTTAAAATCTAATAAATTTACTCAGAGTAGTTTCACATATTACCTTTGTGTCAGTGCTGGAACAAAGTAGCTCCAACAGGAGCTGCTGCAGCTGTAAGTTCCTCAAAAAAGTAAAAGAAAATCAAATTTATTTGTCAGTATAAACACAATAAACACTTGAGCAACTTCATTTCATAATCTTAGTGAACATGTTTTCTCAAGTAAAACTGAATTATTAACACGTTTGTTAAGTTTATTTGCTTTGAATCATTACAAAATTACCTCAACTTGTCTTTTCAAATTCAGTCAACTTAAAATTTTGAAGGGACCCTGGACACAAACCTTTTTTTTTTTAAAGTTAACACAAATAGTGTGCTTTTACAGTGTATGTGTGTGTTTGTGTGATACAACCATGTGTGTGTGTGTGTGTGTGTGTGTGTGTGTGTGTGTGTGTGTGTGTGTGTGTGTGTGTGTGTGTGTGAGGAGGAGAAGGCATGTGTCCCATTACCATTATGGGGACAAACTCAAAGACAGAATGGGGGCCCCTGGAGAAATTGCTGCCAAAAAGGCAGCAGAGGAGTGTGTGGCAATCAGTGGGATGACGGGTCAGGGTTGTCCTGCGCCAGTCATCTGGAAAGTTCTCCACTTATCTCTGGGCCCGAGACACTGGCCAACCAATTCAGCCTGGCAAATAAGTATTATGTAGGCTGACAGAATTCGTCCGTCCAAATGAGCTGCAGAACACGCTGTTGTTTTAAACTGTGAATGGCAGCGCTGCCATGCGGGCCCCGCCTGGCTCAGGCTTTATGTGGCCCTCGAGAAAACCCAGATTGTGTGAGTGAACCCATCACCTTGTTTATTAATTGTTTTTGGACAAAGACCAGCTGATTATTCTGAACCTTTTGTCAGCTTTTTACATCTAACAGTGGACACAACATTTATATCAACTTCTCATCTTCCTTTGGCTTCATACACTTAAAACGGGACAAAAGGGGTTTGTATGCTTCAACCACTGACTGTAAAATAAAGATGGACGATGCATCTCCACTTCCTCCTATTGCACAAAAAAAAGCCAAAATATCCCGGATACAAGCACTGGCGTCTTGTCACTGGTGATGTAATTTGCAGCCAGCGTCTGCGCAGTAGTGACCAGCGTTGGAGCTGCACGATCGAGGTCCCATCCACACATCCAGCTGACTCAGTTGTGAGCAGTGCTGACACTAAAATCAACAACTGTTTACCTCATGGTGGGGCTAGATGTAAAGTCAGGGATGATTGTCAGTGTTTCATCTTCTGGAAACCAAATTTTTTGGTCCAATCCAACCAGTAATCTTGGGACATTTCACTTGGTAACTGAAATATTTTAAGTTGATGGAGGTGTTGGATGAAAAGTCATAGGATCAAAAAACTGATTAGGATTCATCTTCTGGGAACCTTGACTGTCTGTATAAAATTTCAAGGATATCTTTCAAACAGTTGTTTGGATATTTCATTCTGAACCAAAGTCATAGACTGACTGACCAATGGCGGCCAGAAAAATGGCCTCAGAACACCTGAGCGGACTTCAAATGACAACACCTTTCTCAAATTTCAAGGAGCTATCTAATCTCCTCCACCTTTAACCATAATGCACCTGGAACAAATGTGCCAGTCAAACAGAGCAAAGTGGTCAAACAGAGGTTGTTTCTGTGCAGGAGGAAACACAGGTGCCCTGTGTCCAACCGGCCTATTAAACAACACACGGGCCCCGGAGGCAGGAAGCTACTATTGACTGGAAGACATCAAGAAAAACGCACCTTTCAAAGCACACACAGCACACACACATTCAACACTACACACACACACACACACACACACACACACACACACAGAGGTGGATAAAATCTGCCAGGTATCAGGTACTGCCCTCAGGGAGCGGGTTGACCTGTGGAGGCTGAGGGGAGTCAAACACACAGCTGACAAACAGCTCATTCAACATCACACACACATCTCGATCATGCTGTTTTATCCATAAAGATGAAAGATTATCAATCAGAGAAAGAACAGATGCAAATATTGATAGATTTGGGCTGAAAACTATGAGATAAGATGGCGGAGATCAGTTCACAAACATTCTTGCTCCGCTCTATACATCGCCGACTTTAAGATCATGTTTGTCCTGCATCTTAAAAGCCACAGAGTGTGTGCCCGAGGAGTGTTGTCAGAGGCAGGAGTGTGTGTGTATGTGTGTGTGTGTGTGTGTGTGGAAGAGGAGAGGCCAAAAAGAGGTCATGCGTTGAAATGCCCTTAAGCAAGGCACTTGCTTTAACTCTCTCATTGAGAGGCTCCTTTGCTACAGAAAGCCAGCCTTTGTAAAAGCAGTAAATGAAGGGTCGGCTGTGATGAAATCTAAAGAGTGATTCATGTTTGGACTGGGTCTGATTGGCAAATAAAATGAAAATGTCTGGCCATGAGAAAAGCAACACTAATGAGTGCAGTCTGAAGGGGAAAAACAGGCGGGGAAGTTGTTTTTCTTCACTGCCTCCCATTTTCTTTCAAATCAAGTTACAGCAATAAAAGAATATCACTTCCCACTGAAAATTACTCTCATATGAAACTGAATATACTGACTGTGTTTTTCAGTCAGCAAAGTCAATGTCTGGCACAAGTGGATGCAGGATAAGAGAGGGTTATTACTTAAAGGGATAGTTTGGATTATTTAAAGTGAGGTACACAGTCAGCGTTTGGAGAGGCAGCAGGAGTAGCTGTGGACAGGGTCAGCAGCAAACTGTATTTTAACCACCTGAAAAAAAGTGGCCATCAGACAGTCTTTTCTGAGGGGAAACCACTGTTATATAACTCAAATAAAGGGCTGGGCGTCGAGAACCAATTGCAAATAAAAAATCACTACCAAAATTACAATTCTACAGGAATCATTGAGAAATAATTTTAATTTGGATTCTGCTAGTTTCAAATTAAACCGTGTACTTCAAACACCTACCGTAGGGGTCATCAACATTTTTCAGGTCATGGACCCCTGAGCTGATAGAAAGACGGAGCAGGAACCCCCCTACTATGTATATTACCTTAGATATTTTCAGGTCTTCTCTCATTTGCACTTTAATCAGTGGTTTCTGAGGTGGAGGATGTGTCCAAGCCTCTTGCCTGTGAAGTTACAAAACGATCCATTGTGGCTCACAAGTGTGTCTGTACACTTGGTTATAAGCCAAGCTAACTAGTTTGCCATTATGGATAGGTGCTGCACTGTCATTTGATAGGTTAGCTATAACTCACAAGGATTTCACGAGGATTTGTACCCAGTGTTTTTTCATTGTTGTGTAAATTTTGTGTTTGTTTGCATGCCATTTTATCTATGGTAATAATATGCTGGATTCACGTTAATGTGTATTTTCAGACATATTTTATTTTTTAGAAAAAAGAATTTAAAAAATATCCAACAATAAGTAGGTAACTCTGAAGACCCCCTAGGACTCGTGAACCCCTGTTCCTAATGCATTTGTCTTGTTAAATTGTGAGTCTGTCATTATTCCCAGTTATCCTTCTCAGCTCCTGCTAAGTTGCTTGGTGAGCAGGTGAATAGTGCAAATTGTGTCAGTCTTCAATCATCTCAATTTAGCAAATACTAAGCTACAGTATGCTTTACTAGGATGGGATACTGTTACAGTTAAGTAGCCTCAGTAAACCCCCAAATATTAAAGAAACCATAAAAGCAGTTGCTGGTGTGCCACTGCCTCAATCTCTCAGGTAGATCAGCAACTCGATGTAAAGAGGTGAAAATATTGTAAATATATTGTACACTTACACTGATATTGTTTTTGGGGGGCTAAAATACATTTTGTTGCTGACCCTGTCCACAGCAGTACATTGCTTATCTTCCTAAACCATGACTCCTGCTTCTGCCAACTGCCATCTACTATAGTTAATACACTGACTATGGATAAGTACCTCATACAGTCCCGCTTCAAAAAATGAAAAGTCTCGCTGAAAGAGGCAAATAGAGCCAGAGTAAGAAAACAAACCCTCTGAAAGGACCAAAGAGAGTCTTCGAGGGCCCTGGACGGAGAAAACGAAATCACAACAGCAGCAGTCAAGAGCGAAGGATGGAGACAGAGACACAGAGGAGGAGGGGGAGAGGACACCGAGAGGGAGACAAAAAAAATTGTTTTTCCAATAGCCGGTGTGGGAGAAATCAAGTGTTAGAGTGTATAAGAGATAAAAAGTAACAAGTAGAGCGTGCGAGGCGTCAGCAGCAGATGGAGAATGTGCGTCAGGAGGAGCATTGAGGGCAGAGAAAAAAAAGATCCCACGGATGAATGTGAGTGTTTACAGTACAGTTTATGTTTGTTGGCAGTGTTTGCAGGTGTTTGTGGCTTATATTTACTGAGCATTTCAGAGCCATTGTGGATGTTGAGCAATGTTCAAAGCAACATTCAAAGTGCGTGTGAGGGGGAGGAGGGAAAAAAAGCGGAAAAAGGAGGGAAGTGACCTTACATGTCGGGGCCTTTTTTTGGAGCCCATGCTGGACAAGCCCCTAATGATCACAACTTGAGCTCTTGCCTTTTTAATTACCCACCCAGGCCTGACTGAGTCGCACAAAGCTCGAGAATGGAGTGGCGCAGATGGAACAAAAACAGGCCAGCTCCTTGGGAAGGATGCCCTCTGAACCCAGCAGCTAAAGCAGCCCCTGCTGCTCCAGCCGCTCATTATTGTTGTTGGAGAGGAGCAGAGGGATGGCACTCCAAAACAAGGCCACCACCACCGCTGCTCAAGTCATGCTCCACAGGCCATGTGAGGAGAGCTTTTGGTGGAGAGCTCCTCGATGACGCCAGCGCACAACCAGCACCTTTAGGAACAGATTAAACATTTCAATTTGATCTGAAAAACAAGAGCCCCTAATGGCTGCAACACATCGTCACAGGCCCGAGAGCATGTAGGTTAGCTGAGATGGCGTCAGCTTTCAGCGTCCCAGGCCATCCCTTCCGCTCCCGCCTCTCTCAAGGTGCTATGTATGATGGCCCCGGGGCCTCTGTCACTCATGTGGCCCATCAGTCAACTTCATCTGCAGAATCTGACTTTATCTTAATGAGCTGTTGTTGTTTCTGTCGATGAATGGAGGCTGCTTCCATTCACAGGACAACTTGAGCATTATCACGTTAATTAAGCAGCACAGATGATCAGTCAGTCAGTCAGAGCTTCCTGAGATTCACCTGATGTCCGTCCACGAGGGTCTTTAAAAAATCCACAAGACGTGTGAAATGTCTGTTTGTCCAGTGCCGTGATCCAATTCGGACACCCAAACGGGACGGTGTGTCCCTGTCTGTATTGTCTGTGCTCTTCATTGCGTTTCCTATTGTCACATCACATTCTTGTGTGAGGAATGTGTGTGTGTGTGTGTTAGAAATTTAGAGGGGGGGGGGGGTACTTGATTCCAGACATCCTGCTCTTATTGTTGACCGCCCCAGGTCGACCGCTGCTCAACATGTCAGGCTGAAAGAGAACAAAATGGGGCCCGTGCCACTGAGAGCGATCACACACACACACAAGAACACACACACAAGGTTTGCCCCCACCTTGTTTTTTTG
Source organism: Lutjanus campechanus (assembly GCA_027495735.1). Lineage (NCBI taxonomy): Eukaryota > Metazoa > Chordata > Actinopteri > Lutjaniformes > Lutjanidae > Lutjanus > Lutjanus campechanus. The sequence goes on along the minus strand of JAJHUR010013558.1, from coordinate 2,300 downwards.
TAGTTGAGGTGACACGTCAGAGAATCACTCCAAATTCATTCACATTCAGTATTTGAAAAAAAAAAAGAGAATGCAAAGTAACTTCATTATTTGAATGAGCACTTTTACAGAGCATTAGATCTCCAGGTCAATTAAATATAAGTTTATCTCTGTTTGATTAGTCCACATCGCTCACTGTGGCCCTGCGATTAATATTATAAATGGACAGTTCACCATAAAATCAAAAACACATATTTCCCCTCTTACGTGTCGTGCTACTTATCCATCTACATTGTTTTGGGGTTGCTGAGTTTTAGCAGTATTGGAGGTAGAGATGTCTGCCTTTCAACAGCAAAAGTTCAAAAATTCAACCGCAATGTCTCTTTTCAGAAATCATAACCCGGTTACTCGAGATAATCCACAGACCTTGTTGGGGGCAGTTTCATGTAGGAACTACTTTTTATAAACCACTTTGATCACCATAAACCGAATGCCATTTAGTCCCATTATACTGGAGAGAATGGAGACATCTCTGTGGCAGATATCCGTAAAACTCTGCAACTCACAACAAAACTATCTAGATGGATAAATTGCACCACAACTGAAAAGCCTCATTCTTGCTTGAGCTCACAGTTCTGTGGAAATCACTGAGAATTTCATGCAGAAAAAAACAGATACATTATGAAATTAGAAAGTAAATTTTCTCATCAAGCGAAAAGAAAGACTGTTCTTAACAGACAGTTATGTAATTGCTACATAAACTAAGTTGTTCTTTGTTTTTGTTTTTTTACTGTTTTGCGATGTTAATAATTAAGCAGATTTGACTTATTTTGGTTACAATTGCGATAAAGTACAGCTGGAAAGAAGTGAACAAAAGTTATTGCTGCATGTTTTAATGTGTCAATAACAACAACAAAAAGAGGTTTGTATCTCACATTGCAGCTCACAAAACATTAGAACTATTTATAGCATCTAAATTTAAATGCATACTATGCCGACATTTTCTAAAAAAAAAAAAACAATGTGTAGACTCATAAAAATAATCCCTGTCAATCATCACTTATGACTCACTAGATGGTGTGTTGTGTTGTCTGTATCTGCAGAGACCCTGCCCTCTGTCTGTATTTTCTTATTTTCTCATTATTTTTCTGTGTTAGGGACACTTTACCAGCCCACAACAGTTTAACACTCTAATGAGACTCAAAAATCAACTATCTGTCTGGTGCACCTGACAAATCCTGCATATTCTAACTTTAAAGACAACAACTGCATCACCAAATGCATGCACAGTCTCACCCTGGATGATTGACAGAAGTAAAATTTTTATTTTTCCACATGACACAAACTTCATGAATAACAAATCAACATTTTGTACACAATACTCAAAATGATAAAAGTGCAATTAGGATTCTTAAAAAAAAAAAAAAAAACATGTTTAAAACTACTTGACAGCACATCCTGTGCTCCTCCATTCACTCTGAGATGTGCTGTGCTACAGCGCCCTCTAGTGGTTTACATTTTAAAGGCACGTTTCTGCCCAAATTTATAACAAATAAAAGCCAGGTTTCACTGACTTTGTACCACTTTGGGTACAACCACAGACCAAAGTTAGTACAACAAAACTAAATAAATTAGGTCCAGGCATTTTGAGTCACTCAAATGATTCAGGCCCCGTCCCCTCTGTCCTGAGAGAGACTGAAGGTTAGGGATTCCCTGAGGTTTGTTATTATAAAATTGCACAAGATAAAATGGCAGAAAAATCAACTTGCTGAGGCAGATTCAGATGTGTACTTCCACAAAGAAAGAAAAGACAAATCTGCATTTTCAAACATTTTTCAGGCCTCTTTGTTCCAGCGAGGAATGATGGTCTTGCGATAAGTCCGTCTCTCAGAGATGTTGCGTCTAACTTTGACCACCGTTGGAGTAGGCATCTCCAGCTCCAGAGACGGGCTGGAGTAGGACTTTTTCAGCCCTTCTTCTTCCTCTTCCTCCCCCACAGAGTCTGCGCACATGGCTTTATCAAACAAGGTCAGGTCTGCACCGCTCAACACACCATCATCTGTCTTCTTCGCACCCTTCCAGGCCTCCAGCACCTGCATGTAGGTCTCATAGCGGCACATCTGCAAGGTGGAACAAGAAACACATGGTCACTTATGGGTACTTTACATTTGTATACACACACTTTCACACTCACAACACTGTGATTACCTCGTGCTGCAGGTACTCTGCTCTGACGCGATGTTCCTCCAGCTCCTTGGCTTTGGCTTTTTTGCCCTCTGGAGGGTTCTCCTGCAGGTACGACAGGTCCGACTTGAAGGACT
>JAJHUR010013555.1:0-11667 GCA_027495735.1 Lutjanus campechanus | reverse complement strand
CTCCTGCTGCCTCTCCACACTGGGGCTGTGCCAACTGCCATCTACTGTAGGTAATGCCACAGACATATATACACAGAGACGCTGCAGTGGCAGTTGGATTGTCGAACGTTGTCGCCGTATTGGACAAGAAAGACCTGTGATCAAATGCACGTTAACTGGGGAACAGCAGTTCTTCTGAATAAAAAGCACTACAACATTTATTTGTGTTATATTCAAGGTTTTATGATCGACATGGAGTGAGAAAAACATTTTGTTTTTCTAACTTACTCCACATAGATCATAAACCCTTGAATATAACACAGTTTATTGCGATCAGTTGAGAAATAAATGTTTAAGTTACTTTTTATCCAGAAAAACTGCAGCTCCCCCGTTTACATGTATTTGCTCACAGGTCTGACTCACTCTGTCCATTATGGTGGCGATGTTGACGTAACGCAGCAACAGACCGACATATAATATGTCTGTGGGTAACACACTGACCATGGATAAGTACCTCATACAACCCCACTTCAAATAATCCGAACTATCCCTTTAAGTAACATTAGGTTCGGTTTAAGACGAGGCATGAAGGGGTTAGGCTCAGGGCAGATTGTTCTCTCGTATAAAACTACACAAGTACGTGTGTGTGTATATATATTAGCTTTATTAGAGCGTATTCGATCCTTAGCGTGCCACTAACAGACATGTTAGCACATGCTCTGGTGGCCGGCAAGTGTTTATGTGTGGTGTTTTGAAGTATCGGCGTATACTCCGAGCGCCGGTTCTTGCTGTGTTTCCTGGCAGGACATTTGTAACTGAGACCAGCATGTTTGTCTGTGGTTGTAATCCTGTAATGTAATGGGAGGGAGGGGGTCACATGGTCAAGATAAAGCACCGACACGCCACTACAGAGTCGTGTCCAGCAACAATTCTTGCTGCAGCTGAGTCTAGCAGAGCCCATCGCTTACTAAAAATAAAAAAGTACAGTAGGCAAAAAAACAAGAGCTGGTTCAGGAGATGGAGTTTGGTACAAGTAAAATGCATTTTGCAGCGACTTTTTTTAAAAAAAAGACAGATTTATACATATTCTACTCGTCAGGCTACGTAGGACCACTTTGATTGTCTTCTACTTTGAATTGTCAGACTTAACGGGGAAATGGGAAAGGTTAAAAGTTCAGAGATAATCTGGATTAGACAGTCAGGGTGTGAAAGTTGTGAGAGTTTCTACTGATTTGAGTTACCTCATATGTGTGCTCCACTGTGCATCTCACACATTATAATATATTGATGTAGTGGTTTGTAAATATGTGAAGTGATATCGCCTGTGATTGCATTATAAAAGTTGATATTTATTCTTTAAATAACCAGTTTTTGAACATCAAACTTCATCCAGGATCTTGGTCCCACTGTACAGAATGATTCGCCGTGCACACATGATTTCTCTGTTTAACTGTTCTCCCATAACGACCTTTACTTGCGTGTGTGTGTTCTTAACAGAATATGCTAGCGCAGGGTCTCTGTACGAGTACCTTTCCAGCGAGCGGAGTGAGGAGATGGACATGGAGCAGATCATGACGTGGGCCATACAGATAGCCAAAGGTGATGATAATAATCAAAAATAACACCTCTGTGTCAGGGTTGAATCACCAAGCGTCTGATATCAAGCGGAGGCGGGAGCACCGACACGATCGCCGGTGTCCTGTAACGCTCTCAAGTACCAGAGTTTATAGTTTACGCAGCTTTTTATTTGGCTCTCAATCACCTGCGTGAGTTCAACAACAACAAGCTTTGTCCATTTGCCTGCTGCAAATGTCACTGTTCACAGGCAAAAATATGTCAATGTACAAATCAGCAAAACATATGACTTTGTTACATGTGTTACTTGTTAGAAATAAGTTTTTTAACACCTGAGAGAGAGAGAAACCCAGAGTGAATCAAAATAAACATCAAAAGGTTGTAGTTTTTGCCAGTTATTTATGCTCGATCTTGTTACAGGGATGCATTACCTCCATGCAGAAGCTCCAGTCAAAGTCATTCACAGAGACCTCAAGTCACGGAACGGTAAACACATTTTAATCTGGTTCCTCAAACTCTGTGCTTCTTTTTCTTGTGAGCGTTTAACCAGGAGCTGTCTTTGCCAGTTACAGTATCTGTTAGCTATTACTGTTTTACATCACGCAGCTCTGACTGGTTTCTCTGCTCTGTCTTCTTCAGTGGTAATGACAGCAGACAGAGTGCTGAAGGTTTGTAACAGTCCTCTTGTGATGTTCAGACAGACACACATCAGCATTTTTCATTCAGCTAAGACACGCAGGTCTTTTTTTTTTTTTCCTCACTGCTTTCTCTCTGTTGGGACTTCAGATTTGTGACTTTGGGGCGTCAAAGTTCCTGTCCCACACCACCCACATGACGGTGGTGGGCACTTTTCCCTGGATGGCCCCTGAAGTCATTCAGAGCCTGCCCGTCTCCGAGACCTGTGACACCTACTCCTACGGCGTGGTGAGCTGGCTGTACTGTACAAATATCAGTGTTGTAATGTCAGGAACCAAACATCAATATTTCTTTGGACCCGACCAAAATGTAGTACTGATTAGGGATGGCTGATATTATGATAAATATCCTGTGACAATAGAAAAACATTTATTGTTTCGCAAATCGCATTTGGCAATACATGGCAATATTTTCCAGCATTTGGATGATGCTTTGCATTCTTGATTGATGAACTCGCCTGAAGAAAACGCAAACAAACATGAAGGAGAGTGAACGAGACACAGAACGCAATAATTCCAAACAAGAGAAGAGAGACTCTGACCAGCCAAGACAAAACGAGGAGCTTGTACCTAAAAACGGGGCTGCAGAAAACCGTACTTTGGGAATTATTCTGCAGACCAGACCCCAAAACAGAGAACACATAATATGGACAAGAATCCTCTGTAAGTTATAATTAAAAATGTAACAAGAAATGGGCCTTTCCACATTATAAACAATTAATTAAATTCACAGAAAATGTGCTGTATCACGGAAAATAACAGCCCTAGTACTACGTATCTATAACTGTCAAGTACTAACAGCTGGAATTTAATGCTCAGACTTATAGTATCCTTTAATTATCAGTTTTACTAAATAATTTTGCCACTTTTAGATACGTTTATTCAGCAAAATTCTTGTTTGGCTTCTTTCAACATTTAACATTTGACTTCTTTTGTTAAAAGTAATATATAAAAGTAATATATATTCCTCAAAATAAAGTATAAGAAAAGTACTGTTTGATATCAATATCAGCTATTGTATCTGTGTTTGTATGGAATAATTTCACATCCTTCCCTGCCATAATGGATTGGGTATTTTTGTTGTGAATTAATCAGTCGGCTGATAAATAGATTTTCCTTCATCATTACTGTCTTTTCCAAACGTTAACACATCTTTAATGACAGCAAATCTAATCTAAATCTGTTACTGACTAGTGTTAAATATATATTGTTATAATCTATAGAATAATACAGTTAAATGACATTGTAGTGTTCTGCATTCTCCGCTAAAAACCAGTCATGTTCTGAAATATACAGCATAACCCAGTGTATTCTGTATGTCATTAATTAATAAAAATCTAAAACAACACGTTACTGCCGTAGATAACCTTGTATATTAGACTGTAATGTGCATGAAATAACGTATTGGTCGACTAGTATTTTGATTTAGTGGCGTCCTTCTGTTAAGACATTTTCACAACTATTGAGAGAGTTTTGTAAAACACACCCTGAAGTATTTGGAGCTACGAGCAGCACATCAAAGAGATCCCGTCTGTCTGAATGAACCGACGCCGTCTGTTCTGTGGCCAGGTGCTGTGGGAGATGCTGACTCGGGAGGTTCCTTTCAAAGGTTTCGAAGGGCTGCAGGTCGCATGGCTGGTGGTGGAAAAACAAGAGGTAACCCCGACACACACTCACACGCTCTCATGTGAACACATCTTTCTGTACACAGTGTCAGCATGTAGACCCAGCAGAGTTTGAGAAGGCTGGAGGAACAATGCGATGCTCTCATGGTTTCCACTGTGAGCTGGTGAGGCTGAGGCTGGGTATTTTTAGGCCTGATGTCAGTTCTCTGCTCTTGTAAGGCCTGGATACACAGCAGTGGAGCCCGGCCAGACTCCCCCACCACCACCACCACCACCCCTCCTGCCCCCCCTGGCTAAGGCCTTTACGAGAGAGAGAGAGACAGAGAGAGGGAGAGAAAAGAGGAAAGATTACGGTGATAGGAGGGCTGATTCAAGACGCTTATGGCAGATGATGGTTGCACAGTGTATGTGTTTCAGTTATCGACATGTCTGAATCCCTTTCAACAAACACACACACACACACACACACAGAGACAGGGGGCCAACAAACAACTCGGAGAACATGATTCCTGCGTAGCTGTTGGCTAATCTCCAAATACTCTCCCTAAATAACTCACTCTCTCTCTGTTTCCCTTTCCCAGTCTCCCTCTGATTTTCCCCTCCATTGCTATACCTCTCCTCCTGACCCTCTTAACTTGCCCTCTCTCCACTCACAGTCGGTGATATTTTAGGATTAATCCCCAGAGAAAACTGTTTCCATTTACTGCGCGGTACTATGGAGCTGTCTGGGCTCATTCAGACCTTTGATGATGCCAAGGGATCTTCTGTGCAGGGGGGGGGGGACGTTATCTCAGTGGCACGGTGCGGTTCAGCGTTGTTGTTACAGCAGTTTACAAACTACAGAAAGATAAACTGACCCATTTGACCTCATAAATAAACAGACTGTATGTTGTACATTAAACAAAATGATTAGCTGATTTAAAAACTTATTAGTCTGTAATTTTAAATGTATAAACACACAAAAAATAACCTGTCTGTGTCCCTGTGTGCCCTGAAAACATGTTTTCTCACAGCGATGTGATCACAGCGGCTCAGAGTGAACACAACATTTTCCACTAAAGATTTTTGGATATTTCACATGAATGATTTCTTGTTTTCTCTGTGCTCTTCTCCCTGGTTTGAGGTGGGTGTCGCTGTGTAATTCTGAGAACCAATCGGGATTTCGCAAAATATTTGATTCAAAGTGAGATGACAGCTGTGGGTTGGGGATGTTTGCTCGTGCTTCCAGGCCACTCTCAATCAAATCTGATTAAACCACACCCGCACTGTCATGATGAAGCACATCAGCCAAGAGTAGGAGTGTTAATAAACGATAGCTTTAAATGTTTTTTAGCCCTGCCAGCAGACTCTAGCACTACCATGAGGTTGAAATTATATTTTAATGTTTGTCTTGACACCTATTGGATGAATTGCCATGACATTTTACAGATTTTCATTTTTGGTTCACAGTAAAATATGTGAATTGTCTATGGGATGGATTTCCTTTGCATTTGGCACAAACACTGATGTTGCTCTTCAGGATGTCATCTGACAATTTTAATTTGTCCAGCTTTAGTTTGTGTTTACAGCTAATTTGCAAATATTAGACTACAAACGTGGTAAGCATGTTAAATATTATACTAGCTAAACATCAACATGCTAACATTGCCACTGTGAGCAAGTTAGAATTATGGAGCTAGCATTTAGCTCAAAGCTCTGCTGTGCTTAAAGCTGAGGTAGGCAGTTTAATTTTTTGTGTCATTGGGCAAAAGTTCAACTGAGATATAATGTAATTGAAGTGGTCTGGTAGAAAACTAGACCGTTGCTCCTCCTCTTGGCTCTATTTTCAGACTTTAGAAAGTCTAGCCTGTGATGGGAGGCAATCACAGGTCGGTAATTCAGCTGATTGCCGAGTCTTATTCCTGAAACATCAGCATTTAATGACCTGGGAATGAGACTCAACAATCAACTATCTTTCTCCAGAATCACTTACTGCACAGAGCTGATAGAGCAGCTGTCCAGTCTCATTGTAACTTGGATTGTTGCTTATTTAGTCTCTAACATTTAATGTTTTGGAGAAATACTTGAGAACTGAAGCCACGTTTTTAGCTTTAAATGGTTCTCAGTAAGTTTAACTACCCTTAAAATTATGGTGGTCTGACATAACTTTACTGTTTGAATGTAAAAGCTTCTGCTTCTTGTGTTTGCATGTGTTTGTGTGTCTGGGTATCTAGAGGCTGACCATCCCCACCAGCTGTCCAGCAAGTTTTGCCGAGCTGATGAGGAAATGTTGGCAAGCAGACCCAAAGGTAAGCTAAACGGACACGACGGTTAATCTCGTAAAAATGTTCCTTATGCCTCACTTGTGACAGCTGGTTATTTTATCTTGTGTGCATGATGTACCTACAGGAACGTCCGCAGTTCAAACAGGTGCTGGTAACCCTGGAGACCATGGCCAACGACAGCAGGCTACCGGACCAGTGTAACTCCTTCCTACATAACAAGGACCAGTGGAGGTACACACACACACACACACACAGAGTTTTGTAGACTGAGTGCATCTGCACTGCATCTGAGCATGAGGCATCTTAATTTTGCGTATACTGTAGAGTCTTGGGTCTCTTGTCAGAGTGACAAATGCAGTCTGCAGTTTACTGTACTCCAAATAAAACTCAATATGCATGCACAAAAATTCAACAGAGTCACACACGTGGCAGCGTGTACACACACGCATACACACACGTATACATATACAGCTCTGTGGACTCTAAAGCTCAGGAGAGAAGTTAAATGTGTGACCCTGTGCGCTACTTCAGTCTATAATAAGCTCTTTGGAAAGTGTCCATGGAAGAGATTCCTCCACTCCTCCACTCTGCCCTCGCTCCTCCACGGGGAGAACGACAGGGGGGTGGGGGCAGGGAGGGGGAGGGGGTGGGGAAGAGGTGGAGGAGAAGTCAAGTATGAGCTGAAGAAGAGGAGAAGTTCAGGGAGGAACAGAAATGTGTTGGGTGCGTGTGAAAACACTGAACAAGAGAGAAACAGCGAGGACAGTGGGAAGCGAAGGGTGGACAGATGACGGGGGGGTGAGACGGAGGGGAGGCAGAGAGGTGGGGGATGGAGCGGAGGAGAGAAGGTGCGAGATTCTATGCATATTTAACATGAGTACAGCGAGGCAATCAATTCTGAGTGAAGTTTTGGGTACGGGTGGAAAAACTTGGACAAGGGGAGGGGAGGCGGAGAGGAGGTGGGGGGAGGAGGAGGAGTGAGAGAGGTGAAGGGGGCGGGATGAATGAGTAGGGAGGTATGGAAGGAACACAGGAGGAGGTATGGTCGTGCGTCAGATCTGTCTATATTTAGCTGCTGTGAGAGTTGATTGTGTTTGTGAATGCAGGTTCACGGACAGTCAGTCACTCACTCTCACAGCGACCTCTTGTGGCAGCAGACAGAACTGCAGCTGCATATTTGACACTGTTGACACATGATTTACTTCTTGCATGAGCGGTATTGTCTCCTGCAGAAACAGTCAAGTAAACTAAATATGTTATATCATGAAGTCTGTTACAGGAAACCAGAAACTCATTTTAAAACTGGAATAGCTTTTTAAATGTTGCCAGCTTTGCTATAAGCAAAAAGTTATGATTGGTAATATTGACCCAGATTGTTTGACCTGCATCAGTGCATGTGTTGCATAATTTCCTGCCATTACAAAATGCAAAAAGTAAATTGATTCCTTGTGTATTAATGCAAAAATAGTAAACTGTGACAGTTAGTACAGGGTTTGTTGTGTATACCAGGCCCATTCAACCAGTGGCCCGCATGCTGGATTTGGCTATTTTGTCGGCAAATCGGGCTGACAGGTGTGTCATAAGAATGATTCGAAGCTTTATTCATTACCATGGTAACAGATGGCTAAATCAGTGTTCGCCTATTCCCAGATGATATATTTTCCTCGCTGGCTGCTCGTGCTCGTGACCCACCTGCCTGAACTCGTGATATTTCCCTGTGATGAAGGCGAACACTTTCTAATTGCGCTGTGAAAAGTCCACTGTCAAAATTACAAAGCTTCAAAGCCCAAAACATGGTGTTCGCGACAGTCGTAGTGATGAGATAAATAAAACTAAAGTACACGTCTCTGAGCTACTTTGAGACAGCTGAACCACAGAACAAGCATCAAAATATCTTTCTCAAAGCTAAAGAGACTTGTAAAAATCGCCAATTCCAAAGTGGACTGTAATTAATTAATAATTACACAAGTAATTATTAAGTTAATGCATACACAATGTAGCCATTAACCTGACAAAGTATTCTGTGTGGCTCTCAAACATCCACTGACTTTTCTATTTGGCCCCTGTACTGAAGTTGACTAGCCGCGCTGGTATGGGATTACATAGTACCTGTGTTGCAACTGCATAACTCTGATGACAAAAAAATGCTGGTTCAAGCTGATAAAACATCAAAAAAGATTTTCAGAAGATTAGTGATCTTGAGTGCTCTAACTATGAAGCAAATACTCTCTCACCCACACATGCATGCACTGCTGATATACTTGGCATCCTTGAGATCTCAAAAATAGGGAGGGTCCTCTTGGAAAATCTGAGTTTCACAGACTTTGTTTCCTGCATTCGGACGACTTTTAAAGTATGAAAATAACAAAATAATAAGTACACATTTTTTGGCACTTATTAGCTGGAAAACAATTCAACCACAGTGATTAGCCTTACCTACTCCAATGTATACCACAGAAAATTTATAAATGTTTTTGTTACTTAGGTTGCTCTTTCCTGAAAAACCTTCAGTAAGAAACTGGAGTTCTTCTTTCTGGGACGTCTAAAATTTGTTTGAGAACTGGATTCAGGAAATAGCATTTGATGGATGTGTTAAAATTTCTCATAAATCGGGTGAACCTGGGAGAAAACTGGGAGAGGGGAATGAAAAAAAAGTTGAGAGGGTCAATTCCAGTGTATTTCTCCTGAGTACCTTTGTTTTTTTTTTAAATTGAACCTGCCATTAGTTCTGTGGTGGCTGCAGTCGGCCACATCTGCATGAACAAAAGTCACGACAGCTGACGTGATACTCTGTCTGCGTGTGCACGTACCACAGGTGTGAAATCGAGTCGACCCTGGAGCGCCTTCGGAAGCTGGAGAGGGAGCTTTACTCCAAAGAGAAGGAGCTGGAGGAGAGGGAGAGGAGGCTCAGACTGTGGGAGGAGAGGCTGATGGAGAGATCCAACATGTCTCCCAGTCCCACCTCCCTACTCATGGAGCGCTCAAACATCTCACCAGTAAGTAGAAGTTAGGGCTGCACAATATGGTAAAAAAAAAAAAAAAAAAATCACATGATGATTATTTTAACAGATATTGTGTTATGATTCACGATTATTTAATTTTCATTTCCACCGAAATAAAACTATTAAAATCCTGATAATGTGACATACGTTGAGGTCTGTCTTACATCTAGAGAACAAGATTTGTCGGCCACGACTTCTCAGCCCTACAATACTTCATGATAATGCTGTTTGTGACACATTTTTCCTTCAGCTTTTTAGTAGTGAAGTAAGACTGGTCAGACACCTGAAAACAAAATCAAACCATACCTGTTTATGATCTTGACGCTCGTCCTCTCCGTCCATTCTCTCTGACCTCATCAGTTCTTCACACCGATGTCCATCGGCTCCACCGGTTCTTTCTTCCGCTCGCACTCTCAGGACTCCAACAGCGCGGGGCTCAGCAGCGCCGGGGTCAGCAGCGCTGGCGTCAGCTGTCTCCTCCGCACCCTCAGCAACGGAGACACGGAGAGGGGGAGCAGCGCGGTGCTGGACAGGGGGATGGGTTCGCTCGACGGCGGGAGGCTGCACGCCATGCTCCGAGGGTTGCAGGGCAGGTTCGGAGAGGAGGACGAGGAAGAGGAGGGAACCCTGGAGGAGAAAAGCTGGGGGGGACAGAGGGACAGGGATGACAGTGGGAGTTTGGAGGGAGGAAGGGTGCAGGTGACACTCAGGAGCTTCCCGGGCGGTGTAGTGGAGAGGGAGGAGAGGACGTGGGAGGAGGGAGACAGGGACAGAGGTGGGATGCAGAGGAGCAGGGTGACCACCATAGTGCGAGGGTTTTCAGGCGGGTTTGGAGAGGCGGAGGGGGAGAGGGAGAAGGAGGGAGGAGGATGGGAGATAGAGAAGTTTGGGGACAGGCAGGATGAGGGAGGGATGGAAGGGGGGAGGCTCCCGACCATGTTCAAGGGTCTCCACGGGAGTTTCGGTGACATGCTGTCCTTAGACATGAACGAGATGGGGGAGATGGAGAGACTAGGGGACATGGACATGGACATGGGGGACCTGGGGGTGATGAAGGTGGTGGGTCACGGCGTCAGGAGTAGCGAGGTGGGGGTCAGGGGTCGCAGGAGTGACGTGGGAGTTGTGGTCCAGGGAGTCAGAGGTGACCTCAGCCAAAAGATCAGGGGTGAAGTCGGGGTCATCGGCCACTCGGGGGTGCAGGTGAGCATGCGCTCTTCGTCCAATCAGAACTCTGTGAAGAGCTGCAGCGTGCGACACGGAACCAAGATCAACATGGCGACTGCAGCCGTGGACATGATGGAGCTCGACTGGTCTGACAGCGACTAGAAAACACACAAACACGCACAGAAAACACACATAGAAAACACACACAGAGGCCAAACTAGACAGATTGTGACTTGTTAGCACGTACAGTACCTGAGCTACAGTATGTGCATTAGGATCTCCAGTTGAAACAGAGCTGGTAAATACACATTTCTTTTGTTAAAACTGTTTTTTATTGAATGGATGAATCCTACACCCATGTGTACTGTGAAGTAGGAAGGAGCAACTTTGTCATGTTGCCAGAATGACTTCACCTGTGTAATTTAATGTGCTATTAAAAACTGCTGCATAACATACTGTAAGAGGTACAAGTGTTAGAAACAATAACACACTTGAATGCCGCTCTAATGAGGCAGCACTGTCTGATTTATTTTTTTCTCCTGCTTATCAAGAATCTTTTGGTAGTTTGTAGATTTGATTTGTTCAAAACAAGCTTTGACTTTATCAGTTCTAACTGTGATCTAGTGTGTGAATTTTTGGCATTTCTTTCTGTATATTTTATCATTTTTCAATAAAAAGAAAAGAAACCGATTCCATTCCTGCGACTTTGCTCTATTAGTTAGTCTCCAGTCTCCAGTGTGTAAGGGATAATGTCCCGCATCTCCTTTTAGGGCTTTATTTTATAATGACCTGCTCACTAAAAAATCAAGAATTTGACACAAAATTTTGTTTTAAAAATCAAGATTTCATGATTTATTTTACTGCTTCCGCTACATCCGTCAGAGTCTATGATTAGAACTGCGATCTATTATTCATAACTGTAACTGACCAGAATCGAGTATTAACAAAGCCATGGAATAAATTTATACAGGGTGTCTACATTTTTGTCCGATGCAAGACTTTTTAATGCCAATGTTTAATCAAATTTAAGGCCTATTTTGCAATAAAACTAAACATTAAATGTGAAAATATAGGCATATTCTTCTGAGTAAATACATACATCAGCTAAATAATAAGCAATAAGTCATTGAATTAAAGAACATTTGTCCAAATATGTTTATTAACAAAAATCTGAAAGTCTTTAACTGGACAACAGAGACATTTCAATTCAACTCTTGTGCTTGGAGTGAAGTTTAGACCATTACAGCGTTAAATAAATACATTTTTAAGACCTCCCAAAACAGAATTTGATATATATTGCAGTATATGTGAACTGAACAACATAAATGACAAATAAGCTGAAGAACAGCTCCTTTTTACCACA
>JAJHUR010013457.1:0-10700 GCA_027495735.1 Lutjanus campechanus | reverse complement strand
CTACTGCAAGTCTTAGAGTGTGTATATTGCAAAAAAAAAAAAAAAACCTTTGGGAAACACTGACATAAGGTGTGTTTTGTTGCAGATTTTCCATCTGGTGGGGTGCGATAGCTTCAGACCTCTGAATGTTTCATATTTGGCTGAGTTCTGGTGGACAGATTGTCCCTGGGGACTAATCCACTTCATAGATTTTAGGATCTGGGACTAATTACAAGGGGTTTTGCATATTTGTAATAGGTTTTGGATTGTGTTTACATGCCAATAGGGATGTCTAGCAGTCCATCACCTGTAAATGTGCATTCAGGCGCTTTTTTCCTAGAAAACAGGCAACAAACGATAAACAAATCTTACTGTTTAGGGAGGCTGCAGTTTAGCAGATTAGAAAAACCATTGGTGCCTTGTTGGAGGTTTATGTAAGCCCAGTAGTACCCTAATTTCACTACATTGGCCCATCAGCTCAGTAAATACTGACAGTATTTTGTTGAGATGATTGAGTTTTAAATTTTTAGCATTTTTCTTTCATCATTAAATTGGGCATTGTATTTATAAAGGAAATGATTCCCTTAAGAAGAGCTTGATTTACGCTGACTTGCTTGTAATGAACTTCCACTAACAAGCATTAAAGACAAAAAATGGAGAAAGCATCATTATTTTCACTAATTTCTTTTTTAATTTTTTTTTTTCCTGTCAGACCTGTCAAAGTGTGCAAGTAAATTAGCATAAATGTGAGTGTATGAGTGAGTAATATCAGAGCCAAAGCTGGGTATTATTTGGATCTTTGCAAATAGTATCGGAAAATGTTTTCAGCTGTCTCCTGTGAGTCACCAGATGCTTACTCCTTTACAAGCAATTGTTTTAAAAAATTGTCACTTTAGTGACATTAGCGACATGCTGTCACTGGTGGGTGCGTATGTGTGTGTGTGTTGGTGCTGTATGTAAATGTACTTGATAGTCATACCCTGATGGTAGCAATACAGTTAAATGTGAAAATTTGTCAAACTGCAGGAATTCACATGATTCCCAATGAATATAACTTTGATAACCTCCTGACAAATCAACTGGTTGAAGAGTAGATAGATGTTCTGTTGACCAAGACTACAATCAAAGAAAATGGCTCCTGATGCCAGAGGCATGTGGAGTGAGCGTTGCCGTATTTCAATCGACAGCTCAGGCATGTAGCAATGAAAAGAGGCACCATATTCTGTGTTGTTATTCAGTCTGGTAGGTACTGGTCATATAGGAACTGGTGCCATCTTGGCACAGAGTTTTAGTACCCAACTCTACACAAGATATGGGTGCAGTGAGAAAATATAAGCCAAATAAAACTGATAGCAGGACACAGACAGATATATTACACAGTACAGTATGTGGTTCATATCAGCAGAAACTTAAGACTAAAGAACCTTGAAAGAGATACTGTGTATGTACTGCTGAGGTGGCACAGGTCACATGAGGTACCGTGCAATGCTGCTGGAACAACTGAAATGGACTTGGGGCACCCACAGAAAGAAATGCACTGTTGGCAAAAGCCCTGTGACGTTGATGAATGTTGTCCTCCGAGTGTTAGGTAATACTCTCTGATGAGATGCAGGGTGTGCGCCGGCCCACAAGGTTGCGAGTACAGCAAAAAGTGATGACGTGAGGTTGTGGGAGCCAGTACAGCAAGGCCGCAGGAGGAGGATGGACGAGTCACGAGAGCAGTGATAGAGACAATTTATGCCATCACACCTGGACGTAAGACATAAAGTGCTTCTCTTTCCTTGGGCAGACCCATTTCGGGTGTTTCTTCTCCACTGAACTTCACGCTCCACCCATCTGAACAAGTTGTTGGGTGAGTAAACAAACCAAGAGTACATACAGTACAGTTTACAAGTGCACTCTTGTTGTGGAACATTTCCTGAACTGATGTTGATGTTATCTGACCATAGACTTGGACAACAAATGGTAAGATAAGCTCCTTGTACTCTACAGTGTGGTTGCATTCCCTTATGAATTCTTGCAGCAGTGTTGCTGTCTTAATTAATTCCTCACTCTGCCTTCTTGGAGTTTGTGCGAGCAAGATTTGACAAATCCACTGTGTAAGGTGTTATGAACTGATTAAAACAACCGGTGACAATGAATTAACCAGTGTCATTTTCCAAATCTGACTCACACAATGTCAGAACACCAGCCTAACTCTTCACTAAAATAGACATAGAAGGGAACATTTGGCAGCTTTCTCCTTCTGGGTGGGGAGTGAGTTGTTGCCCCAAGCAAAGGAGTATATGTCTCTCTGGGTCTTGTTCATGAGTGACAGTAAGATGAAGCGTGAGATTGACAGGTGCGGTGTGGTGTGAACAGCAATGCAGGCGTTACACCACACTGTCAAATTACTAGTCTGTCTACGTTAGGACCCTCATCTATGGTCATGACCTCTGGGTAGTGACCAATGACCAGTGAATGAAATCGTGGATACAAGCGGCCAAAATGAGTTTCCTCTGTAGGGTGGCTGGGCTCAGCCTTCAAGTTAGGGTGAAGAGCTCAGACATAAGGAGGGAGCTCATCGTAGAGCTGCGGCTCCTTTGTGTCGAAATAACCAGCTGAGGTGGTTCAGGCATCTGATTAGGATGCCTCCTGCATGCTTCTGTTTGGAGTCTTTCAAGGCACGTCCCACTAAGAGGAGACACCAGGGTAGATCCAGAACTTGCTGGACTGAGTAAATATCTCATCTGGCCTGGGAACGCCTTGAGATCCCAAAAGAGGAGCTGGAAAACATTGCTGGAGAATGGGACGTCGGGAATGCTTAGCCTGCTTAGCCTGCTGCCACTGCGACCTGACCCCAGATATGGATGGATGGATGGGTGCCATTTGGCAGATGCTGAAATTATAACAGATTAAATAGCACTTTATTTGCAGAATAATCTTGAATCATTTTTGTCTTGCCCTGGCCTAAATTTGCCCGGCAAGCAAAACAATTTTCCCAAAGACAGGACTGTTGTTTGAAAGTCCATCTCAAGCACTGGGTCAATATCAGGGTGGTTTTATTGAGCGTGACCAGACAATCCCCCAAAACAAGCTTTGATGAAAAACAACTAAACCGATTAGTAAGCAAACTTTCATAGACCTAAAAAAAAAAAAAAGATTTGCTGCATATCTGCCAAAACAGTAGGGTTATGACCTGTACAATCCTCAGAGATGACTATCAGTTCTTAGAATAAGATGACTGATTAAACACTAGGCAGCATTTTATGAGAAAATATGCAGTGGATACACTCAATAAATAAGCAAAATAAACACAAGACCAGCAGGTGTTTGTTACTAGAAAGCCCTTCTGTGAGATAGGGAAGGCTGAGAGAGTCTCGAGGCGCTTCAGTGCCTTCTTGTGGCCACTCTCCATTTCTTCCTCTTTCTCCAGGGTTCCTGCTCACCAATGTATCACTGTAGCAAAACACTGATAATTAAATACCCGGAGAAATACTGGGCAACATGCTGTTAAAGGTCATTTTTAGGTAAGCAGCCAAATCCAGTGGGGTTTTGTCTGTAATGTCCGTGATTTACTCTGATTAAAAAGAAAGCCTCTTATCTCAATGCACAGTCTCCACACAGCTTCGTGAGCTATAGGGAATGCTTACGGCATGACAAGTTATGCAAACATGAAAAATGATCCATACCGTTTCCAGCAATCACTATTAAGCTGTGTTTCCTCTGTGTCATATTTTTTCTCCTTTTTTTTCTCTACAATTGCTTTCACGTGAGTGTAAGAGAAAATTACCCCTCCAGTTCTAGACAAGGGAGGACCATTCATCTTACTAATACCAGAGGTGACTGATCACAAAGTGTGGAGACTCCGGTGAAAAAGTTAGGACCTAATATTATCAATCATCATCATGCCTGCAAATGGAGATCTCTCATCACACACCACGCAAAGTAGGAGAGACAAACGAAAGCTCTCACCCCAACTGCTACTAACTGCACTCATTAGTCAGGTGTGTTGGTCATTATTTAACACAGCACCTCGAGGATTGTGGTAGGAGGAAAATAACATTCATCAATCCCGTGCAGATATGACACATTCAATCATGGTGTGGGTGACTGAGTAAAAGGAGGTGCATATGATTAAGATGGCAGCATAATGAAGTGAGGTGCACCATACTTGACCTTTCACATTCATTCTTTGCCGGAGTGTGCGTTCGAACTGAATTAATCTTCCGTCTATGATCCAAACTCCACAAAGCTGACTTTGCTCTCTCATATGTTGCACCACTGGTTTTATTCGTCTTTCATGGAACAAGACAGTCTACAGCCAGGCTGTACTTATAGACAAAGCTGTCTCTTGAGCTGAATATCAATGTCAGCATGCTAACATGCCGACAATTACAACGTTAATATGCTTACCATGTTGACCATCTTAGTTTAGCATGTAATATTTGCTAATGAGCACAAAACACAAGTTTCTGGGTGGGTTCACACCGGCCTTGTTTAGTCTGGTTGAACCACACCCTGGAGCATTTACCTCCCTTGTGAGGTTCGTTTTGGTCGGTGTGAGCGCCACATTAGGGCTCTGCCAAGCAAACAGCCGCTCTCTAGTCCACGTCGAAGGGGTGGTCTTGGATCCATATCCAGTGAACTCTGGAGAGGTTCATTGTTGATGTGATCACCATTCGAACCACAGAAGTGTACCATGTGTGATTTCACTGATTAAAAAACCTTTTCTCTTCCTTTTCTGGTCACTGGCAATGGAAATGATGGAAATCCATCCGATTTTTCACTCAAAACCACAAATGTGAACCTGATGGGTTGTGATTCATCCTCTGGGAACCATGAATATCTGTGTAATATTTTGCACCAATCTATTCATGGAGCTTGTGCTGGTAGCGCTAGATGAAAAGTCTGGAATTCATCCTCTGGGCATCCTCTAGTGAAATACAGTCTGAAACATCTTGATTTCAGTTAGGGCCAAAGTGGCTGGTTGACTGACTGACAGACCAACGTTTTCATCCTACTGACCAACTCAGCATCTGATTCTTTTAAACTAGTGAGCATAATGTACAAAGCTTAATTTCCTTTTTGTGAAAGAACTGCACATGTGCTGAACATTTCCTCTCCAAAGATCAGTATTCAAAAGCTGGTGGCCTTTGAGGTCAGAAGCACTCAGTCAAGGGTCATTGCCATAGAAACAGAAGAAGTGAATCTCATCAATTTAATAGGTATGCCTCATAAAGCCAGACCCTTGCAGCAATATTAAACATGATAGATGCAGACAGAGTCAGTAAAAGAAATACATAGAGTGCCAGAAGCAAAGGAACAGTCATAATGGCAATTATGGTGCCATGAGAGATGACGGTATGATTTTCACACCGTACATATAGACAATAGTGATGAAAGCCTGCAGCCCGTGTGGTACAGTAGTTAACTTGAATCAAAATGTTATGACTCAGCGACATTCAAATGATTTGGCAGGTTTCCGAGGAAAGGCCCAAGTATCAATGTGGCAGACTGCCCACATATCTGTCTTAATTTGCTTTTGCGACAGGTGCAAGTATGTGGAAATGTTATCCCAGCCACAGTGACTGCCATCATCTTTAATGGGTGTCGCACACAGGTGGCCCCACAACAGAGATGTGATTAAAAGGCAATCATACCCTACCAGTGAGCTGGCTCTGTTGAATGTGCATGTAATAGGAAAAGCAACTTTATTGTCCAGATTGGTTAGTCTGGATTGTGGTAAGCAACATGAAATGTTAAAACAGGAAGAACACACAAACTAGGAGACAAATTAGATCTGTGATTTTTTTTTTACCATAGTGAAAAAGCAACATACTCCCATGTAATGCTTAGCTTAATGCTAAGTTGTCAGTCTGACAGTAAATGTACAGTTTAGGTTCAGTTAATAAACGCTGCAGCTTCTCAACACCAAGAAAAGTCGCGCCTGTTATTTCACAAATGCAGAAGCTTTGTAATCCAGCCTTGAATTGCAGTGTCTTTTTTGGGGACATGGTGAAATAAATAAATCCAAAACTGAATGTCTTCTGTGATTATTTATGAATTTGCCAATCTAAAATGTCTGGGTTAGGACTGCATCAATTTTTCCCTGTGGTATTGACAATGGTATCAAATATTGATACTTTTCAAAGTATCATGACTTCACTATCCTGGGGAAAAAATGGCATATGAGTTGCTGCTGAGAAGTAGGAGGCATTTCGGGGTTAATAGATTATGAGGTATCCGATTGGTGCATAGATACGTGAACTCACTGATACCTGCATTTTAGGCAGTATCAAGAGGTCGAGAGCAATACTGGTATTGCTGTCAACCCCAGCAAAAATAAAGCAGAATGTCAATCCGTATACAAGAGGCATTCAGTTTAAATGTGGTTTTCCAGTGTGAAACTCAAGTGGCTGATGTTGCATTTCTGGTTTCTCAAGCAATACCACAGAGATCCACAGCAGTGACCTCACATGACCTCAAACAGTCTCTGTTTAATTTTTCATTTCAGTCAAAGCTGTAAGCTGCCAATGAAGAACTCAATGTGGCACTTCAACAGTAACAGCTCAGACACAAGTGATGAGTAATGATCCACTGGGAGTGTTTCCGATGTCAAAAGTCTAAACAACAAACTACTATGACATAGATACAACTAACCACTGGGTTTTCAATAATTCATAGCCTTGGAGAGAGAGTTTACAGAGGAGATAAACAGCAGGGTTGGATATATTTGACCAAAAATATCACTGACACTTCAGATACATACATAGATAAAGCACCACAACACTAGATTTGGCATCAAAACACACAACTGCAGGTGTTTGGTGTTTGTACCCATGATATCTATGAAAACCTCAGTGTGCCGCTTCACATAATGAGGGAGGCTTTCTCTGTGTGTCTCAAAACCCTGCCTCTCTGTGTTTCTCTCCCTCTTTGGTTTCCCCCTCTCCCTCTCTCTGTCTATCCCTCTTAATGGTGGTTCAGATCAATAGAGTTCGCCTCAGGCACAGACCTTTGCACTAAAACCAATTGTTCCTGGAACTCTGTACAAGCAGAGCCGAGGCTGTTTTCTGTGAAGCCTGCCTGATTTTTGCATCCAACAAAATGTGCTGGGTTTGACATTTGCTTTAGTCAGAAGGAAAACATGTTTATTTTGCTTAATGCCACATTCTTGTCATTGATACACAATGTCTACAATAACAGCAAGCTAGTTAGATATAGTAGATAGATAAATATAAATAGTTAGATATTTGGAGAAATGCTTAGCTTAGTTTAACTTTCTTGCTGAGAGTTAGATGAGAATATTGATACTATTCTCACGTCTGTAGAGTAAATACGAGGCTAGTCTGTTAGTTTAGTCAATAAACTATAATTATAATAAAAACACAACTTGTAATTTTTATTCCTCAGTTTTTCATTGAATATTTAGATGGTCAGCTTACTAGAACTACTAGAAAACTAGAAACTAGGAAACAACTAGCCTGGCTCTGATCTGAAAAACCACAACTTGTCATCTCTGAGATTCTGCGTCCGCATATGAGCATGTTACATTTTGGGATTGTGGCACGTTAAACTTCATTCTGCTTAACTAAGACCTGTTGTCCTCCTTAGTCGACACTCTTTTGTACTATCTAGAGGTAGCCAAAGCAAAACACACTTATAAGTGTCGATGTCTTTGAAAAAAGTTTATGGCTGAGGTCGAGATAAAAGTGGAAAATGTACAGAACCTCATCAAATTTTATGGTTGAAACATGGTTATTTATGCTAGGTAATGTTTGTAGTTTGATGTGGCATACAAATTTGGCAAATTTGAGCAACAGTAACAAGCTATGACGCAGCTAATTAGGAAGTACTGATTTGAGGACACTGGGACTTGCAGAATGTGGCAGAAATGTGTTCATTAGTTTTCATTAGTGCATAATCACCAGAAAATAAGGCTTGCTGTGTTTTTGTTACCTTAAAAGAGACATTTATATCTACAGAGGGCTCAGGTCCTCTTCTACAGACGCCGCCATGTTGCACAACCTATATATCATGTTACTTAGTGAGCTTTAGAGTTGCTGGGAGGTGGATTTTGCTACCTTTAGACAGAGCCAGGCCAGCTGCTATCCTCTCTTCCCAGTCTATGCTAAGCTAAGCTAACCTGCTGCTAGATCCACCTTCACATTTAACATACAGACGTGAGAGTGATATCAAACTTCTCATCGAACTCACGGCAAGAAAGCAAATAAGCGTTGTTCCTTTAAAATGCAGCCCAGAAAATAGAGCTTGGTGCTTAGATAACCAGACGACCCTTTTTGAACCCACAGTCAACTGCAGCAGGATCAGAAAGCAGTTACCTGCCTACCAAACATCTGCTCTGAGACCAGACAGCCACAGGATGTTACTGTGAGGGTAATACAAACTAGTGATCCGTGTGAAATTGTGGAAAGTGCCTCTACAGTATACTGGATAAAGTGCTGACTCATTCCACCCCTCTCACTCTCTGGCACACACACTGACTAACTTGTGTGAGGAAGTGAGAGAGAAATAGTGGCAAGTAATTTATTTTATGACACAAAGAACACTTCACCATTGCAGTTGTCCAAGATTAAAAATTATGTAAAGAAGAGTAAAGGACATGGAGACCCCTGGGAGCAGACATTGTTCAAGGCTGAATGCTTTAAAGGTTTTAAAATAAATGTACTGTAAGTGGTGATGTGGAAAATCAGGACCTCAATTCAGATTTAATTTTAGCAATTTAGCAAGTGTATATTATTTAACGTACCAGATCCTTTTCCTAAGAAAAATAGTAATACCACTGTGTAAAAATAGACATTTACACTTCTACAAGTTGTATATTGAACCATGACTGGCTTCCAAACTAGTTGTGATGTCACAAATTAAGCAAATGTAAACATGTCAAACTAAGATTTAAGATGAGCACAGATTTCCTTCTCGCTTCAAGCCACTACGGCTGCTACAACAACTGTTTAAGTGATTAAATTTTAATATTCTAGTCGGTTACGGTTTATATGGTTTATACACTTATATGGTTCAAGGGCGTATACAGTTCATATTCTCAGGTAGTTTTATCAATAAAATGCATCATATTTTAGTTGCTGTCCATTTTGTATGTGAAATCTGAATTTTTCTTCATTTTGGTACAGCGGGAGGAAGTGGAAGCATACCGTCTGTCTTGTAGTGAAGTAGAAGAACAAAGTAGCAGAAATCAGAAATACTCAAGAAAAGCAGAAGTGCTTCAGTATTGTGCTAAAACACTTATATAAGTGTACTGCAGGTCATCATCACTATCTGGACCTCAGAAATGTGAAAGAATATTAGATTTATTCTACTGTACATTGCAGACTGAGGCTCACTGCTCACTGAGCTCTTGGTGCCACAGGATGAGCTGCGGCTTTGATATAAATGGATTTCCCCACTCCCGTCTGGTCGTGATGCACCATTTAAGGGGAGAATAAACGGGGGATCTTACTGGGCATCATGAGCCTATTATTATACCGTCACCCCTCGG
This sequence comes from Lutjanus campechanus, assembly GCA_027495735.1. NCBI lineage: Eukaryota > Metazoa > Chordata > Actinopteri > Lutjaniformes > Lutjanidae > Lutjanus > Lutjanus campechanus. Next base: position 1,222 of record JAJHUR010013457.1, on the reverse strand, counting down.
AGCTTTACCCACAATCCAGTTCTCCTCCCTTACAGGGTTCGAAAGGGTGGAAGAAGCAAAGAAAGTGAATAAGAGGAGGATGATGGTACCATCACAGGGTTCACTCCCAGCAATGTAAATTTTCTTGACCATCTGTTATTTTGTAGCATCCTACATCATGCAGTATGTCATGTGTTTTCTTTGGCGTAGGTGTTTTAGATCAATGTTTTTCTGATCATTACAAGCACAATTAACCTCTCTGGCCTAAAGTACTCACCCAACGGGGTAATAAACGTGGAATATTAGGGGTCAGGGATTGAGAAGGCTTTGCTCTCTGTGATTATCTCCCGGTCTTTTGGGAAATGTAAATTGAGTTCTAGTATCTTTTACAAGGTCACTGTAAATGAAGGAAGCATGTATGTTGATTGTGTGCACACAAACACACACACTCACACACACACACACACACACATAATCGAGCTCCCTCTCGGTGAATTTCATTAGTTGACTGTTTTTTTCTCCAGTGAGAGGACTAAATAAGAACTGTGTCGTTGGCTTCTGAGGCTGAATAGTTTGCGGACCCAGCTGGTCACTCACAAGGGAGAGAATTAAAGGCTAAAAATGGAAGCAATTTTCTTCCAAGATTAGCCTGTGAGGAAACTAAGAAAGATGAGTTTAATGAAGCTTTATGTCACTAAATTTACCCATTCAGTGGTTTGGCTGTGGATTCTCTCTTAATCGTTATTTGGTGTTCGAGTCTCTTAAGTTTTGATTAACATACAGGCTTGCAATTATTGTGCAAAAGAGCAGAATAAAAAACAGTGAATGGGAGAAAAAGTGCATTTTCTGTATAGTGCATAAATGATTCGCTGAAAAGATTCTGCGCTGATAAAACATTGCAATAAGACATTTTTGTGCATGTTTCACAAAGACTGAGAGGATGGAGAAAAATGTAAAGCACTGTGCTGTTTGAGGATTGTTCCATTGTTTACTAAAGAGAGCCATCTACTGGAGAACTACCTATATCAAACTGTATTCAAAAATCTATATCTGCATGCTTGTATAAATGGATATTTGTATTTTTTTCTATACTCTTCATTTAGAAAGAAAGAAGAAAGAAAGTTTTTCTGGTTGATTCTACTGGAGAAAGGAAATATCCCCCCCAACATGAAACTGCTCATGACATGGTCTGTGGATTATCTTGAGAAACTGGGTCATGATTTCTGGACACATTTCTGTTGAA
>JAJHUR010013366.1:2251-19137 GCA_027495735.1 Lutjanus campechanus | reverse complement strand
TCTATAAATACCATAATTTATCAAGTATTCTCTATTGTAGCAGCAGACATTAAACAGGGATTGTCTAGTAGGTGGTCAAATGGGCCAGTTAGTACACTTTTGCTGCTCAGTCCAGGGGGGACAAACAAAAACACGTATCAAAGTGATACAAGAATTGATATTACACATATTTTAATAAATACAGTGCAACCAGTCTTGTTGTTGATTACATTAAAACATTACAACTCTTAGAATTTTTTTAAATGTTTGTTTCAGCAGAGTTTAGCTTGCAACTGATGACTGTTTTCATAATAGATTAATCAGTTGATTATTTTCTCTATTAAAGGGATAGTTCACCCAAAAATGAAAATTCAGTCATTATCTACTCACCCTCATGCTGATTGGGGGTCGGGTTTATTTTGTCAGTCTGCAAAACACTGCTGGAGTTTCACAGGACAACAGTGTTGCAGAAGCTAAGGATCTACAGTGAAGATTTCAGGCTAAAAACATGGTGAAAATCTTTTTTATTTTAGTCAACTTGCTTTGTCAGGGCTTTAGGAGACCTGGATTACACAAGACGAGCAGTATGGAGGCATTTTATGTTTTTATTTGATTGTTTTTTTAAGTTTGAAAACTGGTCACCATTCACTTCCATTGTTTGGGAAATTCTGCAACACTGTTTTCCTGTCAAACTCCAGCAGTGTTTTGTGGACTAAATAACTAAACCTGACCTTCAGTCGGCATGAGGGTGAGGAGGGTGAACTTTTCATTTTTGGGTGAACTATCCCTTTAAGACAATAATAGATGTGTTTGCCTATAAAATGTCAGGAAATGGTGAAAAATATTGATCGATGTTTCCCAAAGCCCAAGGTGACTTCCTCAGATGTTTTCATTATAGCAGAACCCACTTGCAACATTACAATATCATTATTTGTTTGTTTTGTTTTTTTGCAGAGGATGGTGTGTACCTCTCTTTCTCCCTCTTCATGCATGTGTACGTGGGGGTGTACACTTTAATTTGGCATACTCTCAAGATTAGTTTCAGTTGACAAAGTTAGATCAAACCTATTATTTATGTTGTTTGAGCTGTCCCTTTATTTTTTATTTTATCATACAAATCATACATCCAGTCAGTGAGTATGTGTGCAGCCTCCCTGACTCTTGCAAAACGGAGATTCCTCTTGAGTGAAACTGCAGTAAAGTGTGAATAAGTAATAATTTGCATACAACACCGTGCAACTGTCCCTCCAGCTTTGTGTATGCAAAACATTTTACAACAAAAGACCATCCCCAACAGCTGACATGTCCACACCTACCAGTTATGTCTGTCACCGCTCAAAAAAGGGTTAAATCTGTGAACATATCCCCAAACCATCCACCCGAGTGGCATTCCAGTCGTTGTCTCACATTAATGAGCATTACAAACCAAGAATGGCCACGTATAGTTGTTTGGATACTGAGATATACAGCTATTAAAAAATAATAATATATATGGTTTCGGATGGGAACTGAACATGGTATCTGAACATCTCTAATCTACATATCAACAAGTATTTTTTGACAAGTAATCTATAAATACCATAATTTATCAAGTATTCTCTATTGTAGCAGCAGACATTAAACAGGGATTGTCTAGTAGGTGGTCAAATGGGCCTGTTAGTACACTTTTGCTGCTCAGTCCAGGGGGGGACAAACAAAAACACGTATCAAAGTGATACAAGAATTGATATTACACATATTTTAATAAATACAGTGCAACCAGTCTTGTTGTTGATTACATTAAAACATTACAACTCTTAGAAATGTTATTTTTAAGGTAGAGGTCAGAAAAGAAAAAAGTTGCATTGTACAGGGTAACCTCACATCTGCATTCTAGTCCCCTTGTGTACAGTTAAATTCCTGTTTTAATATTGCGAGAAATATTAATGAAAAATTGTTATGATCCACAATTCTATTACTATTGTTTATTCATTCATTTGTATTGTTTATTATAGATTATATTTGGGTGGTTTTTGATCAATCTGGGTGGAGTCTGAGCTGGAAAACATCAAACCAATCTGGCAACACTGTTCACATGAAATATTTTTGGAAGAAATGTACTGATTTCCACAGGCAGAGTTCCCTGACTCACTGTGTAAATTTGTGTAGATTATCAGACTGACAGCACTTCTACTCAGATTGTGTACAAAACCCACCTGATACATCTTTGAGTTGTTGATACCAAACTGCTGCACACCTAACGAACCAAACAGCTGAGTCCACCTGCGCTATGGAGCCCCCTAGTGGTTGCAGCATGTAGATTCCTGTTCATTTTGACAATCTCAGAAAGCATTAGTGCATAACTCAGCAGCACCGCCACTATGTTACACTTTAAAGATGTGTGATCAAAGTAACTGTCTATTAAATGCAGAGACCTCTGACACTACAGCTGACTCAGTGATGCCGCTGTGTTGTTTTACTGCTGATATGCAGACAGCATCACTTCCTCCATTCTTTTCAATGCATGACCCTCATATTCTCTTTTGCTCTAGTCACACAGTATCTGGGCATTCCACTGGTCCAGACATGTCTGGACTAATGCTTCACAATGAAATATCTCAGAGCCTGCTGTGAAAACTGTCTCATCGAGCCATGGGAAAGCTGCATCATAATAAATATTACAAATATGCTACAGCGCAAATGCAACAGATTCACCGTACCGTCTTACATAAAGTTGCCCGTTTCAGCATCCATAAATCATCTTTGACACCACAGGTATTTCAGCTTGGCCAGACTCGTCTTGTGAGGATTTTTGTTCATATTTAACGATTCTGTGACACACCATCCACTGCCACCAACGCCAATGTTCCAGTTATGGATGTGTCTTTTAGCTCGCGAGGCAAAAAATGAGGTGGATCAACATTGTCCACATTCCACAAGTATCCCGCCACAGACTGCAAAGCTCTACCTGAGCTTTTTTTTTTGCTGAAAACAGCTGCCTTCTGCTGCTGGAAACGAGGTTAATGAGAGCTGTGAGAGCGCACCAAAACAACAGAGTTGTAGCCGTAAAACCAAGACGAATACAGACAGAAGAGTCGACGTAATAAAGAAACTGTCTTTCATCACGAAGCCTAATGCTTCTCTATAATTCTGCAGTTTATCAGTGAAGTGTATGAACTACACTACTGGAGTCTGTTAACGGTGAGAAACACACAGATCAGCATTATACATTCATCTTCAAATGTCTGGATCTATGGAAGCCCATTTCTGCCAATATGACAGAAAAAAGAAGATCCTGTAAGTCATTATGATGAGAAACCTTCAAAACAATGTCTTGGAATCTCACATAAAAAGCCACCTTAAAATGATCAACAATTTTTGCTTTTTTTAAAGTGTGTGGCTCGAAGTTCTATTTCAAATTAAATTAAGTTTAGCAATATTTTAAAAACAAAACACAGAAGAAATGAGCATGAAATTTTAAAAAAATTAAATGTGAATTATGAACATGAACTAGTTCATTTGAATCTGTGTGAACTGAACTTTGAGCTAGCTCGTTTTTTTAAATGTGAAGCTACACAACAGTGACAACACTGCTGAGCTTCCAATTTTCTGAATGAACTGGCAAAATCTCACATAAACAACATTCACTACCTCCCATTTTAGTGATCATTCTGATGAAGATGCCCTGTGGTTGAAGTGAGGCGTTTCACCACTTCATCAATGCATAAGGTTCCCTCTATGTCTTCTGTTCCCGTCCACTGACTCTGCAGGGGAACTTCCGATTAACCAATGAGCTGGTAGCTGAAGTCCCCAGCCACACTGGTGATTACTCATATTCTTTCAGCCATAGTTTAAATGCTTTAAAAAAAGTCTTCAAAGCAGGCCTTTATCACAGCCATAGGCACTGTAGATTTTTTTTTTGGTCAGAGACTCCCACGGCTGAGTTTCTTCTATTGTCAGTAGGTGTTGTACCTGACCTGAACTCAATCTCTGCCTCAGAGCTATACTGGTGGGAAGTTCAGTGGGGAGAACTAGTAAGGGATTTGTTTCTCATGTGTCTGCAGCTAAACCTAACCTCAAAATATCTGCTGCTGATATGAGCGGCTTAACTGTCAAGTGAAGAGAATCATTTCTAAAAATGCTCATGATGAAAGCTGGTTATCAGTGGTGACTATTTTATTCTATTTGCTTTGTTAAAACCTTCAATGCTACCATGGAGCAAAGTGCAATCATGGCTATTACTTTGTAATGCAATCATTTCAAGCATAAATGCTAAGATCCAGCAACTTGCCTCTTAATCTTTAACGTGTGATTGAGCAAACTGCATTTGCCTGGTGAAAGTATAAGAGAGAGGCCAGAACTTTAAAAGTTGTCATTCTTATGAAAGGTTGGAATTTTAGTACTTTAAAGGTGTTTCTTGCCTATTCCATAGCCTGTTATTATTAGTATGCAATATCTGTTAAATTACAAACATACTGTTACTGTGCTTTTGAGACACATATAAGAAAACTAACTGTATTTTTACATTATCAGCAATAAAGCTACAAAACAGCCAAAGGTGGCTGGCTACGATGTCGACGGGTCATCAGTGAAGTGTTGCTTAGCAGTCGCTGACATCAACGAGTAGTTGTGCGTGTGCACAGCGCAGGAATCGTGAGGAGACAGGATACGGAAGTGGCGAAACCAAGACATATGATTGGTAGATGCACCACTGCGTCATTAAAGCACTGCAAAAAAAAAAAAAAATTGAGGCCAGCTCAACTTTGATTTGTAGCACCTAGTGTGGCTTCCATTAAAAATTACTTGCAGCCTGATGTTTTGTCGCTGGCAGTCTGAGCATACCATCAGCTGTTATGATTAAGCTGTAAGAGACTAGGGCTGTCCCCTAATAGTTGACTAAAACTGTTAGTCGGTTACAAGAGTCTTAGTCGATCGCGTTTTCGTTTATTCATTAGTGGCAGAAAAAAACAACAACCACAAAGTCCATTTGGGAGATGCACCTTGCCATTTGGCCTGGGGGATTGTTGCAACGTGGATTTTTTTCTCTTGTAACACGAATCACAGGAGCCCTAATGCTAAATGTGCTGTAGCTGCCATTAGCTAGTTAGCTCAGTTAGCAGTCCTACGAGACTGGGACAAAGCCTCAGAGACCGACAGAGGCCAGTGTGACAACTGGGAATACAGCACTGAGGTGATTTAATAGCAACTCCGTCCAGGACGCTGACTCCGATACTTGTGAGAGGAGTTGAAATAAATTAACAAAATATTCAGTCTCCTGCTGGTTGTTTTGACAAATTCGGAATTATTACCGCTTTTGCCGACTGCTTTTGTATTTAAATAATTAAATCAATCTCATAAATGTTTAACAAGGAGTTAACTAATGGCTTGAACTGATGACTGCTAATCATCAAGCAAATCTTTAGTCGGGGGCAGCTCTATAGGAGTCCCTGCCCTTTCGACGCACGCAAAGTTGTGTGTTATCTCCACAGCCCTGCATAAGGAAAGCAAACAGAAAACTTCAGGGCTGCATGAAAGAAAGGTCCTCCTGTGTGTGGACAAGGATATGGTGGGTAAGGGGGTGGTGTGCGTGTGTGTGTGTGTGTGTGTGTGTGTCTGCATGTGTGTTGGGGGCTGGGGTTACTGCCATTCATGCATGCACAACTTCTGTTTACATACCCTACTTTTACCATTTTCTCCAGCAACCAATATGGTTACATTACATGACTACAACTAAAGCATGTAGACCATGTAGAAAAATTATCACTCATTATCACTTAGTCTGACAACTGCTTGTTTGATTAATTGCAGTAATAAATGCCCATCACAGTTTCCCAAGTTTTGTCCTACCAACAGTCCAAAACAAACATATTCAAAATACAATGATGCAATACTGAGAAAACCAGCAAAGATTTACATTTGAGTAGCTTAGACTTTTTATTTTTTGAAATTTTCGATTAAAGGACCTCTAACGATTAGACTGCATACACCTCATATCACCCTTCACTTCCAAGCGTACAGTGCGATGCAAAACTTGAAAAACGCTAAAGGACACCTCTTGAGAGTCAGTGTTTGGTTTGTCCACTCTGGGTTGCCATGGAAACATGCCGGTGCAACATGGCAGCCTCCATGGAAGAGGATCAGTGCCCACTGCAATACAAATGGCTCATTTTAAAGGAGCAATACTTAGCCATTGCGTGTGCAAAAATGAATACTGTAGTCTAAACAGCGAGTTGGAGCCTTAGACTGTATTATCCTGTTTAATATACAATCTATGGTTGAAGCGAGTTGCCCCTGCCAGACATGGCAGAAACAGATGTGCGGAACCCTGTATATTGACAATCACAAGCGACGAAGAGTCCTCCCCTGTAAGCTGATCAGCTGTTTCTGTCAACTGTCTGTCAATATAAAGTTAAGCTCTTTATCCTGAAAACAAAAGCCCACTGCTCTGAAATAACAGATTTTAGAAGAATTAAGTAACTGCCTGTCTCACTGCCTGCCAGACTCCATTAACATTTTGCTCATTTTAACAGTTACAAACGTCTACACCTTCTACAACTCATGAAATAACACTAACTCATTTGGTGAAAATTCTGCATTAATTTGAATTGTCATTTATGTGAAAACAACACACAAAACAGTTGCTCTGGTCCGGTAAATATGAAAACACATAGTCACACAACATTAAACCTAAACTGCTGTCAGTAACAAACATATATGATTTCATATTATTAATAATTAGAGCCTGACCAGAAAATTAGCCAGGTATATATAACTGATGTCAGACACTCAGTATCAGAATCAGTAACAGAGGAAAAATAAGTGGATTTTTTTTTTTTAATTGATGTATCCTTTTCTACTTTTGCACAACAATATTGGAATGACAGTTCCCCCCCTCCAAAAAAAAAATCAGTGTTGTTTCTGCCTAGAATATCAATAAAAAATATTGTTAAAATTAGAATTATAAGTTGCATTTGTTCTATAAAATCAGCATGTATATTGTCGGGTAGGCTACAGTATACAGCTAGTCCCCACTGGTTTTGTAGTCAATTGTTTTTTACCAAATTACGTAACTGATATATAATTTATCACCAACTCCTCTGCCTGACAGTCACTGTTTATAGAAGAACGTTTCTCCCTCCCTCTTCTTCCTCCTGTAAGTGGAGCCACAACAACGGGGAGGCCACGACCACTGCCACGTGTTTCTCCCTGCTGAGATTAACTAAAGCTTTACAACAGTCTGTATCACAATATAGATTACTCCGCCTGGGACTACCTTTATTATAATTAGGTGTCTACTTCACGGACACGTGTTGAATGTTTGGGGTTTTTTTTTTCTTTCTTTCTAGTTGCCAGGTAATCCTTTTGGCACATTTACAGCCTAACACATTAAGTAGTTCCTTCAACAGAATATGCACATTACAGCCATTACATTCAGTTCTTACTCAGAAATTCAGAATTGAAACAGTTTTCCCTTCTCGCGAGAAGGCGTCCTCTTACCGTGGAGGTGAGCAGTCGTCTTTTTTCCCTTGTTGAGCGCGCCGTTCTTCATATATGGTATTTTTTCCGCCAATATTGGCTTATTGGAAGTTGCATCACCTTGCTCTTCCGTCCTCCTCGGTCACAGCGGGGCCAACAACTCCTCCTTAAGCCCCTCCTTTCTCAACTCCTTAACAGCCGGGGGGTCAGCACCAGCATGTGAGGGCTCCTGTGTGCCGACAGACACACGACCTGTCAGAGACACTTCTGGTGCTGAGCGCTGCTGTGTCAGTACATGTCTGCGCTTTGTCTGAGTTTGTTTGCCATTAACATGATGACACATAATTGTGTAAAAGCAATTAAGACTTAATCTTGTGTTTGCATTTTTGAATAAAAGCCTTAATAAAGATGACTAAACTTGAGTGCCCTAGATACAGGAATATTACAGAAGTAGGGGAGACTGGGGGGTGTTGCAACACCAGGTTAGTTGTAACCCTGTCAGTTTGACCTATTAGAAAAGTTCTGTCATCAATATGGTACACTCCCATTTCCTTTTAGAACTCATGTGAGAAGTGACATGTTTCTGCCGGTAACATTGTGGCTTTTAGACAGATTTTCAGGTAAGAACATAAAAAATTGGTATTAAGTTGATTTTTTTCCCCCAGAATTATATTGTACGTAAAATGGTTTTACTTGCATAACCTAAACTAGCAGTTTCTCTAGTTTAATTTGATGCTTTGCATTCAAGCAAACACATAGCTATGTAATAGACAGTGTAGCAGGGATAACATATTTTTATGGACAACCTGAAAGCTAACATCACTGTAGTTTCCTCCACAAAAAACGCAATGGGATTTTTCCACTGGATTTTGTATTAGTGCTGTGGCAAACAAAATTTACTGACAGGTTTTGTTCAGCAAGATAATCCTCAAAGATTTTCTGATTTTTGAAGCATAAATACAATCTCCAGAAGTAAAACGCTAACATCAGGCTACAAATGAACTACACCACGGACGGATGACTCGCAACCCCTACTAAGTGAGTAGTGTTTGGCATGATGATGTTCCAAGTCTGCCACACCCACCGTGGTCTCATTTAGCCACTTGTTAGCAACCGCCTTTTTTAAAGACGCATAAAGGCTTCAGAATTCATGAGTGGAGCATTTCCTGACGTGTTTTATGTTGTAGAACAAAATTTGAAAATCTCTTGAAAAGCTTGTGTTACCACAGACCTCGTTTTAGGCAAATAACAACAAAAACGGAACTGTGAAAAAATGCTAATATGCTAACTGGTTTCCAGGGTTTAGGACTCATTCATGCAGTAAGTCTATGGCTGATTTGGGGGGTGGGGATAGTTGTAACACCTCATTAAAATAATGAGAATTTGCAAACTCAAAGTAAAATGAAGTGCGAGTCAAGTTGCACATTGTTAGTTCTCGATCCACAGAACGGGTACCCCACATTTACCACAACTGTGACAGTGATTGAACTCGTGTTCACTTCATTCAAAACCGTTAATTCTTTATTTTTCAATTAAAGTTATTCTATAAATTAGATCATGTGCATCTCAAATCAGCAAATTACCTTTTATTGTTACATCTATCCCCAGCTAGTGTTATAACTCCCCACCTCACAGTAGTGGGGTGGGTTGTAACAACAGTACTCTTTGTGCACAGCATTAACTCACATAATGTGTGATTGTGTAGAACATGTCCAATTGATTTTGATTTGTAGAAGACAAATATAGGAACTGTGCATTAAAGTTTGAGAGATCTAGCATGAGCAACCACTGGGTTACTGATGCTCAAACAAAAAGTGTTACCACCATCCCCGGTCTCCCCTAACAATTAAGCTCTAATGATACAGCCTGGAGTTATTACCAGCGGTGTGGCGCCTATAAGCCGCTCCTTCCCTACATTAATGCATGTTTATTGTCCCTGTACAGCTCCACATGTTCAGTGAAGGAATGATGAACGCATGTGTTGCTCATTCTTTTGTTACAGAGCATGCCGCAACGGTTGCTCACAGAGACCGGCGTGATTTTGGGTTTGTGGTGTGTTTGCAGGCAGTTTGTAAGCAGTGCAATCAGATGTGATTGCCTTCAATACAGCTGTGCAGTTTGCTTTGATGATAATGCGAATTCAATTGTCTAACAGCCCAGTGAAGGCAGAGCAGAGGTAATAATGAATCAATGCGATGCTCCAGACAGGTGTGGTAGCCTCGGCTACAGTGAGCCCACTGGTGACAGATGGAAGCTTCGGGGCGTCCACATGTGTGATAATAAGAGGATGTGTGACGGATGACAGATGCAGCCGAGGAATGGATGATGGCACTCCGGAGGGTTTTGACATGCAGATGCGGATGCTTTACCTTGTTTGTTTGGACCGGTCAGGTTGTAGGGCTGTTGGGGACGCGGAGGAGGAGGAGGAGGAGGAGGAGGAGGAGACACGCATGCAGGCGCGGTGATGGTCAGAAGCTGGGGGTGAGAGGAGGGAGGTGAGGCGTGTTACTAGAGGGTGGCGGTCCAAAATTTTGGTTACCCACAAAATCTGCCACCACAAAGTAAATGCCATGTGCATTATGGGAATACAGGAGATAAAAATAATAAAAAAAACTATAAAGTTATAGAAATAAGATTTAAAAAATAAATAGACAATTTAGAAGGGTATAAACACTGTGGATTTCACAGTCTGAGAAAAAACTGTGTTTTTAAAAAAGGAGACATTCCTCCCTAATTTTGTCTTTTACATAAAACAAGATATTATATTACAAACTAGAAGAGGTCAGTCATTAGAGTGCAGATCACTGCCAGGCAACAGATGGTGAAGCACCTACTGCAATTACACCACAACTGCCAGATGCAACCAGTTGAGATTTTGCAAAGTTTTGAAAAAAGTTTTTTGTGTGTGTAGTATAATAAGTATAGTATAGTACAGTACAGTACAGTACAGTACAGTATAGTATATTCAGGCTAAAAAGGAATTTGCAGAATTCTGCTGAATGTTTTTTTTTTCTTTTGCTCATAATGTGATAGACAGTATATTTAAGATGAAAAAGATCATTTGGGGGCCAAAATAAGCAAGTACTCTATAAAACAGAGCAGTCAAAGGGGCCAAAAAAAAAGAGTGTTTTTCAGGGTTTTTCAAATTGTGAATAACAATAACCACAAGAGGTCCTTGAATACACAGTCATAAATGTTTACAAAAAAATATTAGGCTAATGGTTCCATTAGTATGTAGCAGTAGTAGAAGTAGCTCCAATCCATAAGAAGCAGCATCTAGTTAGGCCCCCTTGTCACGTTTGAGATGCCTGTAGAGCTTTTCACACTGCATATTCTTAGTCCTGGGCTATCCTTAATGCTAGGCTAAGAGTTACCTTGAGCTAACTTAGCCCCTCTGTTAAGCCAGAGTTAAGCTAAATACAGAGCTGTATGATTCACACTGCACTTCTACTTGCCCTGGGTTGCATGTCTGTTAGGACACCAGTTGATGTTAATATTTTAAAATGTTCCATGACTACTCCTTTCTTTTAGCCCTGTTTGACGCTGGCACTTTTTACCCCTAGGTTTGGTTGATTTTCTGGGGAGAACCCCACAAACTCAGGGCTAACTGTGCTGTGGAGCAGGACCAGCAAGCCCTATAGCTAAAGTCAGGGTTAGCTCATTTTAGGGCTTTTCACACTGCACTGATTGGCTGAATAAGACAGAATTATAATATAATATTTGTAAGCATGTTTTCATTACTTGAAAATAAGAATTGTTGTGTTTCCTTGCCTTAAGACAAGCCACCAGTAAAATTTAAAGGAAAATGTGCTGAGCCACAGACATATGACACACATTAATTGATGAAGTATTCAAACTTTTTTTTTCATTCTGCATATAGCAAGAAAGACCTGTTATTAATTTCCATTTAATTTCTTTGTCAAAACCACACGAAGCCATTGGAGAGGGACAAAAGAGCCCCGCGCGGCTCCAGAGCTGCAGGTTGCAGACCCCTGCACTAAATCCTGTGCACTGGTCCTTTAAGGGCATTTTGCTCATAGGAAGTAGGATCTTGAGGCATTATTTTTCATTTGTAATGGAGTATTTTTATATTATTATGTATATTAGGTAAGATTCTCCTGTCAGTGCCCATGACCAAAGTGCTGGGTTAGAACTTGAGTTGGTCTGCAGACGCTGCACAGTGCCTGCCCACTGCTCCTAACATTTAGGATGGGTGAAATGCAGAGAATGTGCTTCACTGTATGACTGTGTATGTGACAAATAAACCTTAAATATAATTTACCATTTATAATGTATTGCTAATTTTACTTAGTTAAAGGATCTGGATGTTTCTTCCACCCCTTTTACTTAAGGGTCTAATCTCAGTGTTACAGTTTAAAAGCAAAAAAAGACATGTAGAGGCAAAGGCGTGAGGAATCTTAAGAAGTTAACATGCTCAAAAGCCACGTTGTGCTCATTTCCTGCAACAAGGTGTTTGAAACTTGTGTGGGTACGGCAGCCTCGAAACTTTCTGAGGTTTTAAAAACCGAGGGTTTTCTGTTCCACTTGTCATCAGACCTGTCCCTTCATCTCACTTTAGTTTAACTGTCATTACATTTCATTTGTTTCTCGGTTATCATAAGTATGCAGCCATAAGTTAGCCGGAGATATTTCTGCAACACTAAGGGAAGATAGTTGTTACATAAGTGAACATCAGAAAAGAGAACAGGTGGCATTTTCACAGATAAAAAAGATAAGAGTTTTCAAGGGCACACAGTGCATCAAAAGTTATGTAAATCCTCAAACACATGAGAAACTTGAACATGAGTTGTAGTTAACGATGTTGGTCGAAAATGTCTTTATAGAACTTGTTCACAGCAGCCATTTTGACATGAAATAATAATGTTACCAATGATAAACAGAGTCAGGGTGCTGCTGTTGTGCATGTTGGCTCGCTGGAAAGGCTCTGCGACACCAAATGGAACGGAACCTATTATTAGGTATCAATATTTCATATCAGCAAATTTACTTCACAAGAGGAACGCAGTGACTTGACGGATGTGGGCAGTTTCCACACACTCCACCAACTCCTGAGAAAAATATGTGACTATCAGCTGAATACTCCAGCGTGTTCACCAGCTACTTGCTAACTTTGTCGGCCTGCGGGCAGAAGACAATGGGAGAACCTTTTGCCGCTGAAAACAACAACAAATGCTGAAATCTGTTTTATGATGTCACAACACTCTGGTTAAAGGGACAGTTCACCCCAAAATCAAAAATACATATTTTTTCCCCCTGGTCTGTAGTGCTATTTATCCATCTAGATGTTTTTTCTTGGTGTGAGTTGCAGAGTTTTGGCCATGGATATGCCTGCGTTCCCTCCAATATAATGGGACTAAATGGCACTCGCTTGTGGTGCTCAAAGCACCAAAAAATACGTTTGAATGATTCAAAACCAGTGTCTCATTCCAAAAATCATGACCTGGTTGCTCAAGATGATCAACAGACCTCGGTGTGAGCAGTTTTCACGTAGGAACTTTCTTTCTATTATTAGACTGCTGTAGAAAAAAAAGTAGTTTTTATGTGAAACTGTTCACAACAAGGTCTCTGGACTATCTTGAGCAACCAGGTTATGCATTCTGGAAAGACACATTGCTGTTGAGTATATTTTGGAGTTTCGAGCACCACAGGACTAGTGCCATCTAGTTCCATTATATTGGAGAGAAGGGGGATATTTACTCTTCAATTATGCTGGGAAAGTATATTTTAAAAGATCAAACTCTTGGTTATTATCCCTTGTAATGAACCAACCTCCTAGTGATGAAATATTTATGCGGTGTGGATGAGATTTTCCACCTGACGGAGTTTACGTCTTTCAGAGGTGACAAAATGTTCCTTTTTTTTCCATTTCACAGCAGAGTCGTAGTGAGTAGCCATTTTAATTTATAAAAAGTTGCTAAGAATCCTCTTAACACTAATCAAAATGCACATTTTTAAACCATAATTCTTATTTAGCTTTGATTTAGAAAGGCTACAGAGTGGACATATTATGGTTCAGACACATCTGATAGCAGTATTATTTCATGAAATTGTCAAAACTAGAAAGTTTACCAGTGCTTGAGCAGTATTCCTGCCTTTTTTTAAACCAGGAAGTAAAACAGGGGAGCTTTTTTGTGCCTAATTAAATCATGTTCATGTAAAAATCTGACAGAGTTTACGGAATTCTGGGACACAACTTCAAAGGGCCAATACTTTCATTGAAAAATGAACATTAAAATGATTATAATAGCACTTTTTTTTTTTTTACCCTATGTTGTTAGTTTTAGATTTTGAAGGCTTTTAACACATTTTTAATCATTTGAAGTTGTGAATTTCTATCTGGGATGTGTTTTCTGACACAGACCAAGTTCAGAAATGTAAAAAATTAAAGCAAACCAAAACAATTAATAAATTACATATATTTCACATATATAAATCCTTAAAGACTGCATTTAACCCAACTCTGAAGAATGTGTGTGGCATAAAAATATTGATTAGTGCAGCTTTAAGACCTAGATGTACTCAATTGAACATACTGGTCTTACTGTGAAGATAAATTCTTTGAGAAAAGTTTAATCAAATGTTTTTCATATAAAGTTAAGTATTGCATTCACTTAGCAAGCAAATACCACACAGGGTGCTGGCCTGACCATCGGGACCAATTTCGAGTCTTACAGACTTCACAGTTGTCTCCAAACTCATAATTGCTGTTGATGAGTTAATGCTGGTAGATGTTCTCTTTGATGAAATCTGAGCTCCTCCCAAAATTTGACAATCCCTTCAGTTCTCAGTGCCAAGCAGCGACATTCCTGCATCGCAGAATCATTGATGGTGCCCAGAAATACAAGAAAGACTGAGCTCCTCCTGACAGCAGACACAACATCTTTATCCAGTCTGAATCAATACACTTTTAAGACACTGTGAGACAGGTCTCTTCTCCTAATGGTCCATGTCTTCAATGTGGTTTCTCATCCTGTCATTTGTTCACACTAGAATAACAGTATGAGTGGTGTCTCCACTTCCTCTCACCTGCCTTTGTCGATTTAGATTTCGGTTTGTGATGTCCTACTTTTGCCTGAATGCCTTTTATCAACCCCGGCTGCGACATGAGCAGAGGGTTGTTACGTTCCACTGAGGTATTTACTTTTGAGAGTTTGAGGAAATGGTAAATTAACCACAGCGTGTGTCACAAATATAACACGAGCCCTGTGTAAGACTTGGACAACTGAACATGTATTCAACCCATGTTTGATCACTGACGCTGGATTCTCAGTCACAAGTAGTTCCTAAAGGGTCTGGTTCTTCAACTGTATTTAATTCTAGAAACCAGTGTTTCCCAAACTTTATTTCAGGGGACCCACTTTTTAAAAATGACAAACCATCGTGACCCAGATCATAATATGCCTCATCAAGAAATCTTACTTTGAGCATAAATGAACATTCCTCACCATTTTTACTGCCGTCTCTGTGTCACCTTATATTATTTTGATGCATGTTACAGGAAATATTTACATGTTACACTTGATAAACTAGAAATTAATGCATTTAGGCTGAGTTAACCGGCCATGTGCTTGTTTTTATCTCATGTCATCAGGAAAACAATATAAAACATTGACACATCTGCAGGTTATAGCCAGGGGCGTTTCTAGCTTTTTGGGGGCCCAATGTTAAATGTCGTTTGGGGGGGGCTATATTGTAAAACTATGGTGGGGGAATCTCAAATCCTCTGAGGTGGTCTGGGACATGCATTTAAAATTCAAATGCATCAGTCTGCTGCTGCCAAGACTGTGAAAAACTTCTTTTTCGCTCATTTTTATTCTTAAATCGAAATCAAGCATTTCAATTTGATCCCTTGCAATTTAACCTACAGAAGATGCAAAATACATAGGAAACATTGGGGCTCCCCCGCATTAAGAAACTTGATGGGACAGAGGGACAGAATTTGCATTTTTTTTCATCTGCCACATGTCCATAACCGAGACAGATGCTGAATTTTGTCCATTAAGAGGAAGTAGACCAGTCATGATCCCAGACCTGCTGACTAGAGACACTGGACTGACTGTAAATGAACATTGTGTGGCAATAAGCAACAGAAACCAGCAGAAGCAACCTTGTGTCTCAGATGTCGAGGGCACTTGAAGGACGATGATTATGACTTATCTTAGACTACAAAAAATAATGGCAACAGCTAGCTGCTAGCATTCTCACAAGGTGTGCTCACGCGAGTGGTGTGGTGACAGAGCTTACCCACTGATCTCGGGGCTTACACTAACCTGCTTGGGGGCCACCTGGTGGCTTTGGTGGCCCCATGCAACTGCATAGTCTGCATATAACAAGAAATGCCCCTGGTCATGACCCATTCATGGTAATGACCTCTAAAAACTATACTGGCTAACTGGTTGCCACAATTTTAATTTTGCATCAGAGATCCAGTGGATGGTGGGGACTGGGGATGAAAAGAATTAATCGCTTATCGATTAATCAGTGGTGAAGAATTTGATTGATCTTGTAAAATTTAATCGATCTACTTCCAAATAAACACCTGAAATACAGTGGAGATTATTTTTATAAGCATGCTTCTCATGTTATCTGATATTTACGTAGACCTTTATATGTTTCAGGCTATGTAATGCAGTCAGAGAATATGCAATCGCTGCAAAATTGTAAAGATTTTGCAAGTATTATTAATCAATTAACTGATCGTTACTTTTTGCCAATGATTGATGAATGATTAAGGAAAGTGCTTACAGTTTGCGACCTTTGTGGGGATACATTATTTTTCTGTTTTGGTATCATTATGAAAAGCTAATGCAGGACCTAAAATCATTTTCAGGCATTTTTTTTTGTGTGTGTGATTTACAGAAAAGATTTATGTCCGGGAGGTCTAAAAGTCACCTCTTATATCCACTGTAGTAACAACAGAAGTTTTCCCGTGCCCTTTCTGTGACCTAAAGAAGTAATCTTTGAGTGTTTAGGGAGTGGCATGTCTGAGAGGAAGCCCCCTCAATCTTAATACGCATGTTTCCTGCGAGGATCTGTATATATGATCCATATGTCCGACTTATTTTTAAGTCTACTGATGTTATAATTAGAGGCAAAGTGTCACTGGAAGTTCAATCATTTTATTAGGATGGTGATTGTCCTGCTTTCTGCCCGCAAACACAGAGTGTGGAGTTTGACTCCTGACCCAGTGACAGTTGACAGAACCCAGAATCCCTTGGGTTAGGTAAACAAGGCTGCAGGGGCACACATAGCTCTGCCTCCTTGACGACACACACATGCACAGACACACACGGAATACTAATCTATCACTCCCACTAAAGTGAACTAGTAACATGTGGGTCATGTTACAAAATGTGTTTTTGTACATTGACAGCGCAAACAACTCATGCTCTTCTTCTTCTTATATTTCACTGTTTATCACTCAGTCCATC
>JAJHUR010013361.1:2832-27845 GCA_027495735.1 Lutjanus campechanus | reverse complement strand
GTAGTTTAGTGCTCTTGAAGCAACCCTGGGTCCATGCACTCCATAATTAGTTGAGATGCTCACTGCCATGTTGTATAATTTGAGTCCAGAGTATACCTTATAATGTATGGCCTTTTTTCAAGCATTGGTAGGTTATGTGGCAATTGGAATACTTATGACCTTTAATAAACACTTTAATTATGCTCCATTAAAAAACATAATTACCAATGTGACTTATTGGGAATGTGAATATTGTAGTTGTTAGGGCTGGGGTGATTCAATATGTATTGCAGTTCTTAAGTATTGCGATTCTATTATTTAATAACAGTTTTATTTCAGCAGCATCATTGCTATACTGCATATAAAAGCGGTAAATAAAATACTTTTTGAAGTAAACTGCTACATTTAACTGTTCCTGTTCAGCAAGCTGATTACATAAGAAAATAATAAATAATGTTAGGCCAAAATTAATAGAGCCCCTGGATGTATTTTTTTTTTACACCCAATGGGAATTGAGCTTTGACCGTTTGATGTTGTGTAGCTGGTCAGTGTGGAGTGTTGAAGCCAGAGTCGCACACTGAGTTAGCAAAGTGAAAAGTAGCTATTAGTTTGTTTCCACAGATCAGAGGAACAATATGCCTGAAAGCATTAGCACGCATGTTGTTTTATGGTAAGCATTAGGGGAGTCACAATTCTCTAAATCCACGATTCGATATAACTTCCAATTTTTAATTGTTTTCCATTTTCAATTTTGACTCGATTTTGTTCATTTTAATTTAATTTCGATTAAATATTGAAACTGTGACACCCCTATTAAGCAAGTAAAATAAAACAGATCTGTTTGTTAAGACAACATTACAGCAATTGCGATGCTCATTTCTGTTAGTGCATAATTGTAATTCCTGTTATGTGTGAACATCGTGCTAAGAGGACTAAGCACTAGTTATTTATTTAAAATTGATTCACCAATTAAAAAATCGATTCAGGAATTGTGACAAAAAAATAAATAAATAATGATACGTAATGAAATTAATTTTTTCCTCCCACCCCTAGTAGTTTACAAAAATACAATATTTAGACCAAGGAGTCAAGAATATTGGCCAATATATAGATGCTGGAATTTCATTTACTCCCTAATAACAGTATCAGCATCGGGCTCTACCAAGGACTGCAGAGAGTATAAAATAATAGCTAACAAATGTCATGTGTTACCTACTATATTTCAAATTACTGAAAAAAAAAAGTTGAATGTGAGCTAGTTGAGAAAGGGCAAAGCACAATTAGTATTTTTGAGCATCTATCCCCTTCACTGGAAACTTGTTCTCTTCTAGGTGATGTGAGATGAATTTAGGCATTTGCAATGTGCATCTGATTTATTATGGAGAAGGTGAGGGTAAAACATAGAGGGATTTCCCTTTAATCAGATCTCTTAGGAGTCCATGTAGTGGACCAATACCCCAATGAGTTCCCCTTTAAAAAGCTGGGAATATTAGATTGGCTGCATGCTGCCTCAGTTTGAGCTTCAATCAGAGGGAATTGGGGAGGATTTTGTTAAATCTAAGAGCCTTTCACATGTCTGAAAAGTTCATTTCTCTTCATCTATTAACTCTGAATAAAAACCTACCATCACTTATGCATTTGTCCATTTAGAAATCCTTAAGCTCGTGAGCTGTAGATCTGAGCCCAAATTTTGAGCTTACGGATGACCAATCACAGAGGTGCGTGCCTCAGAGCTGAACCACAAATGGGTCCTTCACAGCATTGTAAATCAGGACCTCAAAGAGTATTATTTAGCCTCAAGCAAAGAGTGCTTGTTTATCAGATGGTGCCTGAGTCTAGGATAAAAACCTCCCCATAAATCTGGGTACCTTTTATGTGCTCATGGAGCCTGGCTGCCTCATTCTGAGTTTAAGGCACTGAAGAATGCAGAGGTAAGCATGGCATTCATGTCAAAGAGCGCACGTTGTATGATGAGTACCTGAAGAGTTTGTTCTAATGGATGTGGTTTATTAGATGTTCAAACATATTCTAATTGGTCTATCTGGTAATGCACTCTCAGTGAGACCTGCTGTAACTTAGCCATTTGATTCAAGTGCAGACAAACAAGCCATAAACCACAAATCAGTGACAAATCATAACACTTAAAGGGTGAATTCAAGGTGAATCTTTGGCTTGGCTAAAGGCTCTGCATTCATGATTTAGTGAGTGTTGTCACTATACAGGTTCAATAAGCATTGTCAATTTTTCACATGAAGTGTCAGTGGGTGCCGCGCCACGTCCGCCCGTGCACTGCGTGTAAGTTATCACGACTGCAGCGCTCCAGCGGGTAATTTTCTGAACATTTTATTTTGTTGTCTGATATATTGCCGCTCAGATATGGCAATGCTAAACCCCAGATGATAAATCAAACGTGCAGTGGCTGCCTCTGATAACTCAATAAGCACCTGGACTCCTCCTAACATGTCACACCTGCACTTCTACGTATACAACTCTCATTCTCGGGCCTCACTGGGGGGCTCAATACACCTGCCAAGTGCATTTCAGAAGCCTAGCAGCTGGGAGAGAAACATCATGCATGCTTAATTAGGAGGTTCAGGAACCATGGGAAGTGCTTGGCAATTTTTAATACACAGTATATATTCCAGGCTATATGAAAAACCCTTCATTCATACAGCATCAGCAAATAAAAAAGTGTGATTTCATTTATGCAATTAACTTATAAACAAAGAAGATTTAATGACTGAAAAATTATAAATGATCACTTACAGCATAAATTCAAATACCTCTGCTAAAATATTCTTCTCTCACAGAGCACTGAGTCTACTCTCTTGCCGTATTTTAAACAAAGAACATGAACAATTAAAGCTTATTCTGCTTTCTCACTGCAGAGTATTAAATAGACTTGATTTAATGAGCATATTTAACAAGAGAATACCAAAGGGAGACTTTGTTGATCAATATTATTGCATACTTTCTATCCAATCAATTTAGTGTCTCCTTAGCGGCTATTACCAAGTGTAATAAATAGGAGGGTTTGTTTAAGAAAATAATAATATACTGATTCACAAACCCCGGAGGCATTTATTAAATTGCATGACGAAATGTTCGATGTCACACACGGACAAAACACAAAAAGGCCATTCGATGAATAGATTGTGAGCTTCCAGACTGTCAACAAGTATTTAAGCCAAGTATTGACTTTCAAAACCCTCCAGTTGAATTTAAAGGACTTTTCAGTGAATGTGTGATCAAGTATTATAAATGTTTATAGTCAAATTTCTTCTTAATGAATCACTTATCCATTTAAAAATATTCCTAACCACAGCAGGTGGTTTGGAATTGAAATGATAATTGCTTGATAAGTCTAAGAACAAACTAGTAAGGTTGTAAAAAGTATCAAAATATCAATACTTTTTTTAATACCAAGTGTTTAAAAACAATGTACTAAGATTTTATAGTATCGAAAGTACCACAGCTATAAAAACTAATTAGCAAAGTGCAAGACCTCAGCTCAGTCTTTATTGTCCTGCCTGAAATATACAGAAAGTATACAGTGAATTTTTCTGTACCAGCACTGTGTGCAGGTTGCTAATTTAAAAAAAAGAAAAAAAAGAAAAGAAAAAATATTCTATTTTGTGTGCCTGGGACTTTTTTTTCTTGTTTCCATGGTATCGAAAGAGGTATGGAGTATTGTTTTTAAAGTTTAAAATACTGGTATCTTGACAACACTACATACCAGTTGGTTGCTGGCCAGCAAAAACTGCTCTGAAGTCAGAGACAGAGTTGTAACAATACCAGAATTTGAAACTTCAATACAATACTAGTATTAAAAATGTCACTTAAATGCCTCTTTTGATACCATGACAAAAAGAAATAAAATCCTAGGCTCACAAAATAGTTTTTTGGTTTTTTTTTTAACAGTCTGCACACAGAGCTGGTACAGAAAAGTCACTGAACACTGTCTGGTTTTGCTGCATGACAAGTTTCAGACAGGTCAATAAAAACTGAGCTAAACAGGCCTTTGATGAATACTGTGAAGCTGCATAGATTAATCAATTATTAATGGATTACGAAATTAATCACCAACTATTTTGATAATCGATTAATTCATCTGTGTTTAAGAAACAAAAAAGACAAAATATTCTGATTCCAGCTCCTTAAATGTGAATATTTTGTGGTTTCTTTACTCCCTTTGACAGTAAACTGAATATCTTTGGGTTGTGAACAGAAGAAGACATTTGAAGACGTCACTTTGAACTTTGGGAAACACTGATCAATATTTTTCACAATGTTCTGGTATTTTATAGACCAAACAACTAATTGATTAATCGTGAAAATAATCAACAGATTAACCAACAATGAAAATAATAGTTAGTTGCAGCCCTACAGCACAGATTTTTTTTTATGGCTTTGGTACTTTTGATAGTATAATTACATATATTGTATAATCAAACAAACAAGTAAACAAGTGGTATCGAAAAAGTAGCAATAGTTTTGACAAACTTAGTCAGAGATAACACTTTGCTTGAGCTGCGATGTGATGCCCTGTAGAAAACAACCTACTACAGCTGTGTTATGACCACATGCGCAGAGGCAGTCGTGTCTAAGAAGGCATTTCAGACTGGAGGTTACATTTCCAATGAATTTTTTAGTGTTTTACGGGCCCAATCTTCTAGCCAGTCTGAGAGTATTGCTTATAAGGTGTGACTCTTCTCAACACTACACAAGCTACGTGTTTATCACAGACTTTGAGTCATACGGCCAATTCTGATATGAGCTCCAGCATTGCTACAGAGGCTATAAACCCTATAAGGGAGTGAGGAGGGGGAGAGGCAGTATGATAACTCAGAGCGTCCTGCTGTAATTATGGTATTCATGAAAAGATGAAATAGAGTGCAGACTAAATCTGTAGCTTCAGGCAAAATCAACAGCTTGGCATTACGCCGTGACCCCTGCCCATCTTGAGGATACGGCAAACATACCAAAACTTTGCTGCTTTTTTCATCAGTCAAGAGTGAGGGAATGAAGTGCATCGATTGCTTGTGATTATTAACTAGACTGAGATAAGCCCTCTCCTTATTATGCAGATTACTGAGGCTCCCCGCTCCAGCATATTGTACAGATGCAAGGGAGCAGCTGCTCTTACAGATGGTGGGTACACGGATCTATCATTATGCCTCCATTGTCTCCACTTCAATTGTTTGGGGGACAACAGAACTGCATCAAAGAGGAATCCGACTGCAATGAATTAAGAAAGAGAAACGAAAACCATCAACTAAATTTATACACCGGAGGCCGTGGAATGGAGAGGAGCGTAAAGCTGAAGCTATTTCATATATACAACCATGGAGTCGCCCAGTCATGTATACTGTGCCCAAATCTGTTGGATGCAGCACTGTGCACCAAACATATGTTGTTTTTTTTATTAACACACTGATATTAATTCAGGACACAGATATTAATTTAAATAACAAAAAACACTTAAAGCAAAGAGTCTACAACCAAATAAGCAAATGAATAAATAAATAAGCAATTGGCTCAAAAAAATGTGTCAGCTGATTTTTTTTCCCTCCAAACACTAACATAAAATTTGATTTCATGTAGACCCCCTCCTTGTTAGTGTAAATTAAAGAATCAGTCATCATCATGACAGTTATTTGCTTTCAAATACCCCACTGGTGATGGCTCCAGAATTTAAAATATTAAATCGTCCCACAACCGCAGTGAGGGAAGAATATGCAGACAGCGTCAATTTTGCCCTTAAGGGGAACCTCTGGTTGTCCATTTGACTCGCCACACCTCCTGCTGTGCGCTGCTGAGATCAGGACACTGGTAGCTCCTCTGATCAAACATGACATTACACTAGAGGGAATTACATGCTCAGATTATAACAGAGAAGGTCACAGCGAGTTGTAAGTCATGACAGCAGTCTCGCACTATTCTGCAGATAGCAAGGGGTAATATTACTTTAAGAATTAATGCAGTGACATTAAACTGAGCATAATACAAGTTTCTGACCCTCATCAGGCAGGCTGGGAATTTATGGTTAGATGGAAATATCACCACAGTTAAGGCCAGACACATATATCGGTCAGTCGATTTTTTTTTTTTTTTTTTGCAAAACATAATGCAGATTTCTTTCAGTTTTATAGGCAGCATTTTATGTATATTTTATCCTTCTTAATTCAAGTTTTATATACAAATATAGAGTTAAGGTTGTCACAAAGACAGGATACAACACACAAGACTGCAGCAGGATGAGGGGAGGAGGACTCTTTGTTTTTACATCAATGATGCTTCGTGCTCAGTCAAAGTCGATGTTTCCCTGATGTTGAAGTTTTTATGTCCCCCCATGTCCAACATATTATCATCACCATCTTGTTGCTGTTGTTAACATTCAACCTGACACAGATTTTTTTAAAATGCACTACAAAATTATTTCCTGGTTGTATAGGTGTATATATGTAATCCTTAAATATTAATTAATTAATTAATGTTATTGTATATTATGTTAAATAGATTTTCACAATGCAATTATCATGGCCAACATAATTCATGCTAACATTATTATCATCTAATTATTATCATCCAATATAGTTATCGGCATCTGCCCCAAAAAAACTGTTTTGGTCGGGCCCCACCTACCTACAATATAGAAGAAGTATTTACACATTAAACTATTGGTATATTTTCTTATACATGCAGCTGCCACAAAGGGTGAGAAACACATGATAAAACACATACTTTAGGGTAGCATAAGCTAACACTGACAAACTAAAAAGTACAGTAGGTAAACCAAGTTATAGAATTGGCTTGTGCTTCACTCACTAGAAAAACTAATCTTAGTCACAAATTAGTCATGGTGTTTTTAATTTTTTATTGGGAAGGAAGTGAGAAACTGAGCGACAAATGTTCAAAACAGTGTGTGTGCACACTGCAACAAATCCTGGAATATAACATTTAAAATATGTTTTAAATGTGTTTTGTGTGTGTCTTTTCACAAACTTAACAATGCTGTTGGATTATATTGTTGAGGTGGCAAGCTGAAGAACAAGGCCTAGGAAAAGGTCCAGCCCTCGTTATCCCATCATTTTCCTACATACCACTGTCAGTATGTAAATTAAGCTAAACCCAGCATCCATACAAGGCAGTCTAATAATGTCCAAAAGAAAGCTGGATTTCATTTTTATTTTGTTATTGTATACAAATATCAAGGATGGATCTTGGATGATGATGATTTTTGCCTTTGAGTGCATTTATTCTGTGTAACAGCAGCCATTGATTCCAAAGATAGTTCAGCAACAAACGTAAGATGCCTGCCAGCATCCATACAGTAGTATGCAGTAATTCCCCCAAGGCACAGAGAAATAACATTACTTGCTCCAAATAGAAAATCAATTCCTTAGCAAAATATTTTCTGTTTCCAATATCCTAAAGAAGCTGCTATCTTCAGATGACCTCAGTATAAATTAATAAATCTTCTTTCCTACCATATTTATTCAGTATTGAACTAGAATTCATGGCATAAATACAACTTGCAAACAATTCAGTGCCTCAAAATACACTTTGCATGTGAGTAAAAACACACAAAGGGCGCAGGGGAATAAGTAGCTGCATCCCGGCAGGTCAGAGAGCTATATTTCTACATTAATTCCTTAACTCGCATCTTCTGTATTCAAAAAAATAACAGTTTTCCTTTCTTCAGTCATGTGTCATGGGTGGATAGATTGAGCTCCTGTCAGAGCACAAAGCTCCCCTCAGAAGTCCACATTGCCTCGTCTGTTGTTAGGACCTGGTCCACATGGGGCCAAATTTGATTGGAAAGCCCAAAGGGAGGAGTTCCACCAGTCACAGGGGCATTGTTAGCGCCTCAAAAATGGCCAGAGAAGAATGACTGATTATGCAACCACAGCCAGGGTTACTAATAGGAATTCTATTTGAATTTCTAACATAACAGATGTTTGCTGGGCACCTCCATGGAGTGCGCATACACAGTTATGCTAATTCGCCAGTGTTTCCCTTCAAGTTAGCTCAGAGTCATTAGAGCACACAGCTAGCTTGGATCCCTCTGTCAAACTAATAATTGGCCATTATTGATATTAATTAACATTTTTGCTCTCTATGTCCTTTTTGACCCGCTATCTGTTAGTAAATCCAGTTACGGAGTCCTATTAGGGCAATAAAATCCACGGGACTCTATAGTAGTTGCGAGCCATTTATCAGAAGGATAACATAAAGCCAATTAGGAATGGGTGCAGACAGTTGTCTTCATTCTCCACTGACTACTTCTTGATCTCCATTATAAATTGCTAATAGGGCAGATACTGGTTAGCCAAAGAGAGAAGGAGTGGGGGGTTACCATTGCTCACTCCCACCCGTGATGACAGGTGAAAAGGACTGGTAGTATTCTTGCTTGATGAGGCTACACCATCATCAGCTGCTGTTTTTTTTTTTTCCTTCAGTCTTTTTGTTGAGGGGCGTCATGGTGCACCTTCCTCTCTACTGCTGGTCAATCATGTTAATTGGCCTAGAAGTAGAGTAATACAGAGAGCCATTAAATTGTTAATCATTCACCATCCAAAAGTAATAGCTTTTGGTCTCCCTGCTATTATGATGCGATGAGCATCGGAAACACTGTGCACCATAGGTTTATGGGCTCAGATCAAGAAATCCTAATAGGTGTATATTGACTGGTTTATTTTCCACAAAACTCCAAAGGGACCGGTGGTTGCAAGAAAATATATCAAAAAGGCTATCAACAATGGTTGGGTCTTCTGTGTAAAATCAATAGTGAGCCATAGACGGCTTGAGTTTTCACAGTTCTCTCTCGTCATTTAAAAAGACTGTACGCTATATGATGCCTGGAAGGACCCATGAGATTCATAACAACCACGCTATATGTTTGAGAGGACGAGATTAGTAATAACCTAATCTGTTTTACCTTTCTCTGTTGTTTTGAACTTGATAACAAGTTATTGCTGCTCTCACCTGACACTTTGGGAATGAATGTTTTAGTTTTCAGGAACAAAAGAGCTCAGCAGCATGAAGGATCATAAGTCGTTGTTTAAGCAGGTAGCCTAACATAACCTATGTGAATAACAACTTATGTTCCTGCTCCCTGAATCCAGATGCTACCGTGGCAGCCTGGGTTTATGACAAGAGGTATAGCAGTCCCTTAAATGAGCAGTATTTAATAGCCTGGATTCAAGTGTAAAGGCTTTCTCCCCTGTGCATTACTCCAAGAACCTAATTACAAGTTTCATCATCAATCATGAGCATTATTTATTCAGTGAAATGAATTTCTAATTAATAACTGATGAGCATTATGGCCTCGAAGACTGTAAAGCAATTAATTATGGCTGGCAACAGGGAATATCCCTGTAAAGGACTATCTGGCGCACAGTCACAACACAGCGGTGCCAACAGGCTAATGTCCACAAAGAGGAGGCACTGGATTGTTTTTGTACCTAGGCTTTATTGAGATAATTACTTTCATGAATGTTGTCTGGGGGCTGTCATACTGCTGGCGATGTAATAAACACTGGAAAACTGTGTTTAAATTTTGTTAAATGCTGTTTTGAACTGCCATTTTCCACGCTCTGTGCTGCCACCCTCTATCCTCACAGATGTTTTGTTTTGTTTTGTTTTTTTTTGTTTTTCTTAGATTTCAAGAGAGCCCAGAATGTGTTATTTCGGCAAGATGCTCTATAATCACTCTATAATGTACAGACTCTTAAGACTTTTTATGCTAAACACCACACGTTAAAACATCAAGGGCACAATAATTGTTACCATTTCTAGGATTCTAGAGAAATTTTTCCTTAAAGATTTAAAACTTGCAAAGGTTGGTTTGGCTGTTACTGCACATGTTCAGAGTTGCAGTTCTATCATGGCTACAATCTTAACGCTTAATGATGAATCAACAGTCCCTCCAGGAAGTGGCAATGTTGAGATTGCAACAATTAACGCAAAATTCAACCAATCATCTGTAAATTCTGAACAACCTTGCAATTTTGTCAAATCACTGCAACTTTTCTGCAAATTTAACTAATCATCGTAGCTTCCCATGAGTTCCACCAATCATAGCAGTCCCTCACATAAATGTCACACATGTATGTCTCAATGAACCGGCTCAGTGTTTTATTATTTACTATTTTTTGTTTTTTGGGTTTTTTTCTGTCATGGTACTGAAAAGAACACATGGTTTGTCATTGTTACTGACATTTATCAACACTATGTCCACTTTTACATTTTATAAGTTTGTGCTTGCTATTATGATGGAGTTCAGTTTTTGATGGAGCTTCAAAAAGCTTTGTTGAAAACCCCCCAGGTGCACTTCGTCATGTACAAATAAAGTACATTCTGCATTTTATTTTCCCTTCAACAAGTTGCTTGTTATTTTCAATTACTTATTAGAAGCAAAAACACACACAAGTTGCATAAAATGCCAAAAAACATTGCAACATGCACCACAATTTTTTTTAGAAAAGCTGCTGTGAAATCCAGCATTTTAGGCGACAATCTCAAAAAAGCCTGTGAAATCTAGAGGGACTGATTTAATGTCAATAAATTAGATAAATTTCAGTAGAAATTACATTGATTTATGAATTAACAAAACTTTGCACACTTGCACAGCCTCACATAATGTTAATATGCAATGCGCATATGCATGTTACATTATTGTTTTGTAATGTTATTCTATTGTAATTACATTAGAGTAGTAGCAGTTTCATTATAATGCTGTTTTGTCACACATTTTACTTTTATCAAAAAATGGCAGCTTCTTCGATTTGAATATTGTTTGTCCTTATTGCAAATTCAATAATATTCCAATTAACTGATCTACCTGTATTCTACCTGCAACTTTTTTGCTTTCACTTTTCTTTGGTAGAGCTGCTCACTATACCTAATCTACATGTGAATCAGTCCATGAACACTGACAAAGATATATTTTTTGCAGACAGAATGACAGAAAGGGCGGAAATGATTCATAACATACCTATTTTATTTTATGTAAACACTATACATTTACTCCTTGTAGTTCACAACAAGAGCTGATGCAATGTTTTTTTTTATGTTTAAATATTGAAGTTTATTAGTATTTTGAAGTCAAGTTTAAAATTTTGACAAATTGTGAGCTTAGAAATCTAGGGCTGAGGTTTGTGTTTTGTTTAACAAAACTGATTTTTCCATTATTGATAAAGGATGTTCAAAGCTTGCTTAAAAATAAAAGTTTGGGTGTTATGGTTAATAATAATAGAGTGTGTAGGAGTTTTGCTTGTTTAATAATAATCCTTTATCAATCACCATGTAATTCTGCACTCACAAATGTCATAATACATTGTGATGGTTAACTGTAGTTAAATCTATCTTTAATTCATATTTGTTTAGACTTATACTTCAGTGTTAACTATTGCGTTTTTAGCAGTGTGTAAAAGGGTCACACAAGAAAAGCAGAAACAGCAGGTGACGCAGAAACACTGGTGGAAATAGAGACAGAATTACATAAGAGCTAACAGTGCAACTGTATGTAATTGTGTAATTGTAATTACAACACACTAATATTACTCCATTATTATTTTTCTGTATACTGTCATGTGCAAGTTACTGATGGCTATTTCGATGGCATTTTTAATGCATATTCTCACAATTATCACAGCCATATCAATCCCATAAACAAAGCATTTGACATTTACTCCATCACTCTTACTTTCCCTAACTTATTAAGTGCATACAGGGTATAGCAGCACTCCACATGATTGTAATTGTGCTGAATTAACCTAATTCTTTTCAAGTTTAATTTCAGTTAAATATCTTTGCAAAAACCATGGGTCAAACAGAGATTGGTTAAAATGATGGTAGATTAGTGTACATCTTCATCCAGACATTCCAATAAAATAGACACATTATGTAAGAGACTCAGAGAAAGTCAAAATGATAATAAAGAACCATGAGAAGCTGTGATTCTTTCATTTAGAAAATGGAAATCAGTGAAGCAGCTCTTTAATTTATCTGTTGTTTCTATTCAGCACAATTTTTTTTTTTTGCACATTTGTGGCAGTTTTTTCGCATATATTCATCTCACAAGCAACTCTCTCTGCACAAAACAGAGATGGATTGAGTCATGCATGGCTGTTTGAGCTATCCAGAGTAAACGTAATAAATGTGCATGACTATAATGCTGAATTGCAGCAGCGTCTTAATGTATGTGACTGCTTCCTTATGGGTTGAAAGCCAATACAGGATTTGTGGAGGTCTTTTAATTAAGTTTAAAGTTAGTTGTTGTGAGTATATGGCACGTGCCGATGTGGTACGTGGCTTGTGTCAAGTTGCATGTCACTGAGATTGAGACATATGCCTGTTTGAACAGTTTCTATTTAGATTTAAGACAATTCAGTGAGCTCATTTTGGGTGTGCCTCTGTGTGCACACTGGTTTATTCAAAATCTATCATTCCTTTTTTTCCTTCAGCTTTGTATTGGACAAAAGCACACAAACACTCACAGGTCACAGGTTGATGCAGTCCATGCCAGAGTGCCTTGGTCAGGCCCTTAGTTCAAACTATAACACTAAAAACCATACATTACATACTAAATTATGTTCTATACTACTTTATACAAACAGGAAATAATACAAGTGCAAAAACAGATGTCAGTCAAACTGACTTACAAAAACTTCAGCCAAGTTTAAATTTGAAATCATCACATGAATCCAGGGAAATAAAATTATCTTCAAATGATATATTTCTTAATTTTGGGAAGTGTCCCCTGAACTGTCATGTCACATCCACTATCTTTGTCCAATTTCCCTGCCGTGAGGAGCTTCTTTATTTCTGTTGCCATTGCATTGAGGAACCACAACTTACTTAGCACACAAGTTAGGATTTTTAAAAATATCAGATCTCATATTATGTCCTTTGGATTAGAGAGAGCCGGTTTCCACTATTAATGGATGATGTGTGCTTGACTGGCGAAAGAAGAGGAGTTATAAATTGTTACATCAGAACGTAATCTGTGAACTATTTTAGATTTAAACATTAAAATATTATTTGTTGAACTATGAAAACTTTTGTAAAATAAATAAATTAATGAGTGAATGAATCTGAAAACTTTTCACAGTCCCCCTGGCAGAGTGCCACAGACCACTATTTGAGGACCACAGTAACTACGTTCTGTTGTACCTACTCAACAATGACTTCAGGGATATTTTTCCACATGATATCAGTATAACATTAAAGGGCCTGTGCATGTTCTCCGGAGGCTCTGCAGACAACAAGGAAGGGAAGGTGGAATATTTATAACACACCCACATCAGGATTTCCACACACAGTTTGCCTGTGTGGACCAGCACACACAGGAGATTCTGGTAAGACAAGAATGAACACACCCTGCTGGTCTCCTATATTTCTCCCTCTATTTGTTTCCCAATTCTTCACTATTGCCTATTGCTCCTCTTGACGCCAATGACATGCTAGCATGTTCATAGGTGTGGCTGTGACAAGCACCGTTGCATATTTCTGTGACGTTACAATCGATTGATCGGTACATCTTTAGTAGTATGTTTTTAAGCATGATCTCTCAAACCAGACATGAGGAATGTATCTTATATTGCCTATATGTAAAACAAACAAAAGTAAGTTTGGTTTTATTCCAGATGCCATAAGACTCAAGAACAGCCAAGGTAAAAGGGAGGGTCAGCTTACTCTATTGATTGATCCACTTGGAACGTGCACGTGTCTTTGTAGTATTGGACAGTTTGTCGGCTCAGCAAAGAGTTGGCAACTGGTTTCTTTTGTCTTTTAACTTTGCTTTTATTATACTTTTATTGCCACAATTACATTTTGTGTTTTACATTGTTGTTATGTTTGTGGATGAATTATTTGGTTTTGTTTGCAAACCAGCTTGCCTTAAATTGCCACTCAGGGGACGAACAAAGTATTTGAATTTAAAAGGGAGCTCACTGGAACGCACAAGAGTGAGTACATAAGCAAAAATCCAGAAATAAACAAACCAAAATGTACTTTATTTGGTCCTTATTTTGTTGTTGTGATTTGCTAACACAGATAAAACTAGCAGCAACCTTTAAGTTAGTGGGCACAATTAGATTTAATCTGCTGTATACCGCTGACATTTTGTGTTGAGTGACAAAGTCAGTGATAAAGGAAAGTCAAAAACCGAGCATGTTTGATAATGAGGGGACCCCATCCACAGTTGAAGTTATCAGTATGAGTGGGACCAAATGTGTAAACTATTCTTTAACTTTTTTAATTGAACCCATCAGGCACTTCTTATTCTCTTTAGGCAATGGCCAGTTTTAGTCAGGATTCATACCAATTTCAGCACTACATTAAAATTGCTAAATGTGCTGTCTGTGTTGCTTCAGGTAGAGGTAAGATGATGTAATGCAACCCATGAAATCCCATTGAAGTAATAGACCCATGAGTTTGCAAAACGCTACACAGTTTATATTAGGGATGTTAATGATTAATCCTCAATCAATTCTTTGCTTTTAAGACTTAATTAAAAATGTATTTACCAACAATGTATAATTTGTGCACAATTTCTCCAGTGCTCACAGGTTTTCTCACGGTTTGGTTTGGTCTACCTTGTTAATCTAAAAATGGCATTAATTACTTTGATGTTGTTTTGTTTGGTGGAGACATTTGCTGAATAAGGACATGAGGACAAGAGCAGCCGTTTCAAGCGAGAGGCTTATTGTTTTGTTATTCTGTTTATTTAAATTGTTTGTGCTTCATTAATTAATGTTTCACAAAACGAATGTACCACTAGAATTGTTTAAAGAAAACTTTGAACTGAGAAAAAGACATGCATGCATGCATGAATGTCTCATATTGTTTATTAGTGATTCACTGATTATTTAATGTTAAAATGTTCAATTCTCAGTTTGGCTTGAATCAGCAAATGTTTGGCATTTTTGCTGGAAAAACGACTGAAACAATTAAGTAATTAATTAATTGCAATAATTAATGATGATTAATTAATTATCAAAATAGTTGGTGACTAATTTTCTTTTAATCAGCTAATCGATTACTCTACGAATGACTGCAGTTTTAATACATCATAAATTTTAAGACACAAACAGTCTTATTTTAATATTGTTTACAGGACCACAGGCTACACATGCTTGTTGCCTAACACAAGCTGGGACACTTCTGCATCATGGACGGCATAAACCCATTGTGATAACTTTAGAAACAAAGACACAAGTGCTTTGAGAAATCTGTTTACTTACTTCTGCCACTGCGCTAACGTTAGAGGAGGTACTGGCATCAGTTGGCTGCTGGAGTTGGTCTGCTGGTATAGTGCTGTTGCTGCCCGCTGCTCATGGACTAAGACAGGGTGAAATGTTAAGGACAAATTCACTCACAGTGAGTAACCTACAGCTAAGTTAGCATCACTTAAATTCACTCAAATTACCTTTTAAGTTGTCTCCAGGTGAAAAGCACTGCAGTATCTCTGCTCCACCTGTTGAGCTAGCAAGCTAGCGTTAGCTATTTCTCCTTGGCTAGCAGTAATATAAAACCACGGTTATTTTCCTCCCGTTGGACTTAATTCTCTCTTCACCCGCACCACAAACGTAACTTAGCTGTCCGTTTTTTGTTTTTTTGTTTGTTTTTTTATTCTACTGTGGTATGAACTTCATCATATTAAAGACATATTAACCGGCGAGTTTTTCCACTGTGATTTTACAGCTGACGTCATCGAAGAGCTGCACGCGCATTTTGGCAACAGAAGTAGCGGTCTCCTCCAGTCATCCAGACGAGTTATCAAGCTGCAAAAGTTGAATTAAACATTTTACCAGCACCAAAATCACCAAAACATTTGTTTATTGAGTATATGATACTTCAGAATTTATTTATTCCAATGGTCGATATAATTTGCTTAAACTTACGAAAGATTGCGACCGTTTCAGAACGTGACGTTGTGAACGTGGTAGCGTAAACGTGTTGATTAGACTGAGAACGCGATTAAAACGGCTCGTGTTTGCAGCGGTCCATTGACAAGCGTACTTCCGTTGCCAACATGCGCGCGCAGCTTTCTCATTGTTTACAAACTGTAAAAGGGTCTATATGGGTTATTTTTACTTTTACTTTTATTTTATTTGTATTTTCATTTATCATTCACCCTTTCTTTTTTAAATTCTGTATTTAACATTACATTCTATACAACAAATGACAGCAGTACAAAAATATAAAACTTTTAAGCACCATAGACAGTATCATGGCCATAACGTTCAAGGACTGTTACAATCAACATGTTGCTAATATATGAGGTAAATGTGAAATAAAAATAACAATAATAATAATTTAAAAAGGATAAAGAAAAAACATAAAATATCTTATCTTATCTTCCTGTGTTAGTATACAATATGTTCAGTATTCAGCTCATAAGATTTAGTATTTATACACACTGCCTTTTACCAGAGCAGTGTGCGTTGCCGTCATGTGTGATAACAGTTGTATTTGCCCTTTTCTCTTAATGGATTACACATGATTGGTTGAATGAACCGGTTGTCGAACTAGCCAGGAGTCAGCGGGTCAGTTCATTATACATTATTCCACTTTTACAGCACTGCCAGCTCACCGCTGAAAGTAGCTACTCTGTGTCATCCTTCAAGATGAGTGAGACACATAGCAGAGACAGGACTGTGCACATCCTATAACTGTCCTTCTCTGCAGGTCTTCAACACGCACATTCACACATGTACACACACACACACACACACACACACACACACGTAGCGAAAGCTCTCGTCTTTCCATCTGGTAAAGTGGGCTGTTGTGATTGATTTGTGGATTTGCTCCCTCTTTTTTTCTCTCCATTTAAGTGAAATAATGTATGGAAGCAATCTGGCGACAGACATTTTGGAAAATCTATTTGAAATCATTTCAGCTGAAGCCATGGCAGTTTGTCTTCTTAGGGGAGAGGAGCAAAGTATAATTGTCTGCAGTCTAGTAAAACACAGTATAACTGCCATCACACTTGACTGAGCTTATAGCCAGCTAGTCCCATGGCCTCTAGAAGATAGAGCAGTTAATGTTCCCTTTTATTTTAGAGGATATGTCACTTGTATCGTAGATTTATACCATGATACAGCAATTTTGTCCAAACAGATGGATAATGGTGTCACCAGCAAAAAGCCCTGTTTTTATTGAGTTTAGAGCATATTGTTTAGATAGGAGCCTGTGTTGAACAGCTCTGCCAGCGCTTTCTCTCTTTATCTCTCTAATCTTGCCAGTATTAGATTTGATCATTTTTGTTTGAAGGAGGAAAATGTGGCTGTAATGGCTTCCTAATAGCAAACACAGGGGATACAAATCCAGAGACCCTGTTCTGTAGTGCTTCCATAAGCACCACTGATTTATAGAGGTCTTTATGACAGAAAGGAAAATGATCTGCTGCAGGTATAAATCAGGTGAGGAGTAGGAAATTGAACTTAGATATCATCTTGTCAGATGCTTAATGCTCTTCCTCCTGTCACATTCGATAGGACCAATTTGGAGAATCCTGCAGAGGTAAAAAGAAGACAATTAACAATGACAGTGTGGTAATAGATGAAGCTATAAAATGAACCTGCTGCCTGCAGGATGCTTTGTATGATTTCCACATGAGGTAGTGGCAGGGGTGTGTTGTCTTGGCCCTCCATTTCTTCCCTTTTGATGGGTTCTTGAACATTCCTCCCACAGAAACATGTATGCCTGTAATACTTTACAAAAACAAAGAGAACAAAGTCATTTTTGTGCTTTGACTCTGCTCTATAATTGAGTTATGATCCTGCATCTGACAGGTCTTGTAAATTTAGGTTAACCTTGCTTTTATGCTATTGATTCTGAGGGCATGTTCCATCCTAACACTATATAAAATTAATCAATATATCAATGGTCAAGCACAGAAATTATGCATGTACAGCAACATTAAAAGCACAAACAGCCAAAATAAATTCTACTAGTGTGTTGGAAGCTAATTTAGTATGCTAGCACCACAATATTAAGTTAGGCAGGGTTCTGTACTATGATGAAATAGATATTTTAATGTACATCAGTGGTGTAAGCTAGTTATGATGGGCCCTCGAGCACGCTAGTTTAGGCTAGTTCTGAAACACAGACCATTGGGCGTATTAGGCCGAGACGGACACTGAATTCTTGGGCCCAATACTGCTGTTAGGGAGTAACAAACATTCTGATATCAATATATTAGCTTATTGCAGATGGATACAATCCAACCATCACCCCCTGCTTTAAAAGTTGTTTTATAATTGCACCGGAGCCCTCTCACAGAGATTCTCAGCCCTACTTTTCAAGGATATGTAAAGCAAATGGCACCATTTTTTAAAACAATGTGAGTTTTTCTTTTATCACAGTTGTAATTATGAGGTGGCAATCTGAATCACTTGTAAAGGCCCGTTCTCTGCACAACACATTGTTGAAGGGCTCACCCTCCACAGGCCCCCCCACGCCATGGGCTCCAGTGCAAATGCACTGCCTGCACTGTGCATATTTACACCCGTGGTGCCATGTTGTCTTTCTAAAAGTGTGTCCTCTTCTAGTTTAGCATTTAATTAAGGTCCAACAGTGGATTGTTTGCAGTGATAATTGTCAAACTGTATGAGTGCTCAAACAGATGTCATCGCTCAGTGGCGTAATGAGTTCAAGATAGGACAGAGAATGACAATGCTCTCTGATCCCTGAATGTCACTCTGGTATATAAACTACAACACAGTGCTTTATTGCCGGCATCATGTATTCAGTGGCATGCATTCACGCTTTGACAGATAGAACGTGTGGGGAAAAAAATGGGAACCCATCCATCTGGGTGTGTGTGGGTTTCAAATGACTTGAATTTTAAAAACTAATTTCTTGGAAGCTGATGACCTTTTGTGAAAAGCTGCTCAACTTTGTCAAGTGGCAATTCAAGCCCAAGCAGCTAAAGAGCTCCAGTAATAACCCAGAGATCCACTCTGCTCGGGAAGCATCGCCCCTCGCAGCTCATCAAGCCGAGCTCTTGTATAATCTAATTTGATTTTAATGCTTCTCTGAAGGAGATTGTGCTCTTATTACTGTGTAATGATGCTGTTGTCAAGAGCCAATAGTGATGTCTGATATCACAACCATGTTAACTGCTTCTGTGACACTCATCTCAGCATTTTCCACATCGTCTCCAGTGCACAATGGCTTGTGCTTGTATATTTATGACTTTGTTGTTCTTCCTGTTGCATTCTACTTCATGATCGACAGAAACATGGTAAATCTTTTAAAACTCCCTTCTTTATTACCTCTGTGTGATATGGTGCTTTTTTCGTATTCAGTACAGTAGATAGAGCATAACGATGAAGGTCTTCGCTGAGATGAGGAGAATTCTGAAGTGCTCACACTCGGGGGCAGCAAATGGAAAAGTGACAAGCCTGGTGCACTTGTCTATTTTACTTATTCTGTGCCTCTGTTTCATATTCTGCCTCGCACCATGGGGTTATTTTCCTCCAGGGTTCAGGAGGGCACGCTCTTTCATTTCTTCAGAAAATTGTTTCGCAGGATTTCAATCTTTGGCTGCTAGATATGACAAAACACAATATCAAGAACACTTATGTTTCTTATCTGCCATTTTTTCTGGGTATAAATAAAAGATCAGTATAAATTTATGTCAAGTGGCCTCGAATGCACATGTGAGAGATGAGTATGAAAAGAACTATGAACCTTGGAGCGGCCCCACTGTACATTTTCATCGCTTGTTCAAAATTACCTTGGCACTGGGGCTTTGTATGTCATTTGTCATCCTTGAAAATCAATTAGTGTTTCCATGATAGCAAACCAGATGGAATCCTTTGAGTGTTTGGACACGAAAACCAGAGTGTGTCTTTTGTTTTCACATTATGTAAACAGCGTTTCTTTGAATTGCTCCTGTAATAGGTTGAGATGACGGTCAATTAGGTGTAGACTATGATCACTACAGTATAAATATCCTGATCGGAGAGTTGAAGGGCCATCCCAAATATTGATTGTGCCTAAATAGGCCTTCTGTTTGCCACTCGATAAAAATCATCTCACCACACAAATGCAAGTACCAGAGTACTTTAAGAGGCAAAGCTATTTAACTATAGCTGACATCACAGGTTTATTTTTTTCAAACAATATGTTTACTAGATTTTTTTTCTTATGCATACTCATACACATCATCCATTCTTGAGAATAGGGACAAATCGTGAAAATGTATTTTTACTGATTTATCTATTTGAAATGTATGTTATTTAGAAAAAGTTTTGGTAATTTTGCTCTGTGCCAGAAAACAGCCTTGACCCAGACAAGAATTCACAACTTCAAACAATTAAAAGTGTGTTAAAACCGTTCAAAATCTAAAACTAACAACAGCTACTGATAACGTCATTACAGTGTAATAGTTTGCTATTATAATCAACTTTGTATTTAAAATATATATTTTTATGAAAATGTTGGTCCTTTAAAGTTGTGTCCCAGATTTATGTCAACTCCGTCTGATATTTACAAACATGATTTATTCATGTATAAAAAGGTTTAGCTATACCCTAAGGACCCCTGTCTCACTTCCTGGTTTAAAAAAGGTGGGAATACTGCTCAGGCAGTAGCCATTTTGAATCAAATTCAATAATTAAATTATGACACAGAAGTCGTGATTAGAACATTGTGAACTCGAAGCTAACAGGAAACTTTCAGTTCACAATGTTGTGAACATGACACGAGGAGGCGTTCAAATTGGGCTCATCTTGTAAAACACAACCCCATTTAAACGCACCATAAGAGAACTCTTTGCAACTTTAAAAAAAGTCCGTGTTCTACTTGGGCCACCCAGTCCAAAAAAGTCTGTACAGGCTCCTGTATGGGATGTTAACTCTGTTCTGTTATAGTCATTAAATATATGTTCATAAGGATTTATATAATGAGTTTTTAAATAAAAAAATCATGGTACACCTAATGTGTCTTCTTTTTTTCCTGTTCATATATGTGCCACTCTTTCTGAAGTAAAGTTTACTAGCATTTGCGTAATCCACACTTGGTGTGGTAGTCTTTTTCCAAAACATTGCGATTGATCTTTGGTCATGCAGGAGACTCGTATCTATCTGTTATCAGATGAAAATGAGCCTGTGTTTACTTTTTATAAGGTCAAAGTTACAGTGAGTCATATGATAGTCAATTAAAAAGAGGCAGGAGGAGATTTTTATTTTGATAATATTTTGTTATTTTGTGGTTATTATGGTGGAAACACTACTGCTTTTGTCCACAGGGGGCTCAGAAATCAACAAAATGTGAAAGTTCCTTTTTTCATTTTTTTCATTTTTTTTTTACCTTTAACCTCATCCCAAACAGATCTTATCTTACTACACTGCCAAACACAATGAAATACTTTTCCCTTCAACTCATTTTGTGCATTTATCCGGGATATTGTTATTATCTTGATTTAACAGGAGTGTTACATGCTCTCTATACGTCCAGATTTGTGATCTCTCACCTCGCTGCGAAACTCCTCGTGCATTATATGGATAAAAAAGCCAAACAAAAGGCTCAGTGTTGTTACACTGAGTTGAAAACCTTGCACACAAATGATAATTCTACTGACTATGAAATACAAACTGTCAAGAAATGATTCAGTGCTGTGGA
Organism: Lutjanus campechanus; assembly: GCA_027495735.1. Classification (NCBI taxonomy): domain Eukaryota; kingdom Metazoa; phylum Chordata; class Actinopteri; order Lutjaniformes; family Lutjanidae; genus Lutjanus; species Lutjanus campechanus. Next base: position 6,221 of record JAJHUR010013361.1, on the reverse strand, counting down.
ATCAAAAGTATTACTCAAACATACATTCTGAAAGCACACAGCACAGAGATCTTTTGTGATATATCACTTATGATGATGCACATATGTGCAGGCTATGTATACCGGACAACCTCCCAGTGGTGTGAAAACATCCAAACATCGTCCTATTGATGTCCCATTTTTTTTCCCTGTTTGGCTCTTGTCAGAGGTCAACCTCAAACAGCATGCGGTGGAATCAGGCGTTACTGTCGATGTCACATTGATGCATTACAAGGCCCCGGAGGTCACGTCTCTGTAAACATACATTATCAAAACCCATAGAAGATGTGGGGTGTTGACCTCACCAATAGTTTACGGTTTATCTTCAGGGGAAAAAGGGTCATGTGATGGCACAGAGCAACTTTGTAGCCGCAATGACTTTCTTGTTGCAAATGAAGAGGGTCAAGCAATCAAGACTGGTCGGGCTCTGTGTCAGCACCATTATCTTACGCTGTCTGAAATGATCAATGAGCTAAAATAAAATGATCACAAGCTAAAATTGGCCAGCTAATGAAAATGGACTGTTTAAACATGCTCCTTGGTCAGAAGCCGGCCAGAGAAAAAAAAAATAGGGACAGCAATTTAAAATACATGACACAGTACAGGTGGAAGGGATACATGGGAGATAGTGTCATCGTGGCTCTTTACATGTTAGTTTGACCTTGTTGTTAATGCAGAATCACATTTAAAATCAAGCAATAATCAATTGTGTTTTTTGTAGCAACATCAGTCAAATAATTCTCCAGCATGCACCTATTAGGGGTGTCACAATGTAAAAGGTATTGACTGAGACTTTAAAAATTAAGTATTGATATTGTGTTTATAATGCACATATGATTTTGTGTTAATAACGCAGCACCTCTTAATCATACTGTATGCTTTTAAACTTCCATTTTTTTCAGTTTATTATCACATTAAACTGAATATTTTTGTGTTTTTGACTGACGAAACAAGAGATTGAAAGAGATCACCATGGACATCTTCCACAGTTCCTACGTTTGGCACAACATTTTGGACATTACAACCCTAAACACGACAATTACCTTCAGTTCTGTTGTTATTGGATAACACTAAGAAATAAAACAATTTGTATGGGGGCAAGTAAATTTGACTCCAAAAAACCATTAATGTTGATCCCTGTAATTTATTTTCACAAAGAAGACAAAAAGCTCAATAGACAAAGTTAATGAATAAATGACTGACAGCATTATTTGTCTTTTCTAATTTACCATAAATATTACAATATAATTGGCCATAATAATTGTGTGGTGAAATTCTTCTTTTGCATTATTGTATTGCAATGATTAAAAGTTCATCATTCAATACAGTTGTTCTTTTGAGTACACTGCAAACTTTGAATTTTGTTTTTGTGTGATAATTGATTTAATTAAAAAGAGAAATCAAATGATGCAAACTCAACCCAACCACAAAGAAAGAGTACATAATAACAATAATACTACTTTAACAGGGAGGAGGGGGTAGGAAAAGCAGGCATTGGGATTAGGAATAAATGCCCATCTACTGCATATCTAGGTAGATTAATATATTTGGCATTTTACCAAGTCTCTGTTTAGGGTATGTCTTATTAATTTTATGTATGTCATCTCCAATTTCATGTTAATTTTTCAGTGTCTAAAATGTGTTCTATTGTTGTTAAGCATGGTTTTAGTTTTGAAGGATTTTGGTCTTTACATGTTCTTGTCACCTACTTCATGGCTGTCACACACAGTATGTTTAACAGATGTCAGCAGTGTTTATCATCCCTAGTACATTAAAGCCCAAGTAATTTTCTAATTTCTTGTGTTTATTTAACTGTAAAGATACACATTAGGGCTTTCACAACCTATTCCCAAAAGCGTATTAATTATTAATTAACTGTACACTTAAGAAAGGCATGTTAATAATTTGCTGTTTGTTCTCCACATCCTCTCCTGTAACTAGTCCTCACTGTAGTACAGTGAAATTCTGATATACTTACCCTCCTCTGCCCTGGTACCTATATAAAAAAAAACATATATCTGGATGAATGAGCTGTGAATTTGAGTACACATCTCCACAGATATTTTCAAAAGTTTATTTAGTATTATTTATACAGAACAGGGGTTCATACATTCAGCAAATACATACAGTCCATAAACAGTTAAATTACTTCATTGTCTATATGTAAATAGATTTTATTGACAATACTCTGAGGGAGCGACTTAAAATATAAAAGGCAATTAGGGCAGGTGCACAGTACTGACATAAATCTCCTTTCCTCCCTTTAAGCAATAAATACATACTGTATGTGCATTCCAATTATAGTACCAAGGCTGTGTAAACATGTTAGCATCACCGTGCTGCAGAGTACCTTAGTCGACACCGTCATGAAAGGCACAGCATTGTAGAAAAATATTTATAAATAATTTCCCATAAATAAAAATTTATCTTCCCCACAAAATATTTCTTGTTTTGTTTCAGCAGTTTCCAATTAAGCCAGATAGAATAATGCCAGGAAAAAACAAATAAAATATGGGGAAAAAAAGAAAGAAAACAAGAAAAAAAGACTTCCTATACAACATCAAAAACAACAAAATTAACAAATACAATCCTTATTATCGCCCCCTCAATATAATGTTATGAAAAAATGCTAGACATCTTATCACTCTGGGAAAGAGGATTTTTAGGTTGCTACCAAATCCTACTACTATATAATTTAATATTCAATTCATTACTAATGCTAGAACTATAAAAGCAGTTCTAAAAAAGAAAGGACATTCTGTACTGTGAGTTGAAAAATTACATCAGCCACAGTCTGACTTGTTTACTACGTTATTCCAACTCAAGGCATTTACTTATAAGTTAACCGTTATAACATTAAATCAAAGAAAAAAAAAAAAAAAGTTCCTGGCTGACTGTATTGAAATCTTTACTCCACTGTCTTATTCCACTTCCATGGCAGACAAATCTTGCTCTCCGTCAGATTTCTCTGAGGCCAGATCTTGTGACTCTGGGGTGGTTTGGCCATCTGACACAGAGCTGGGCTCTGTGGTTGTTGGTGTGCCTGGCTCTTGGGTATCTGTTTCAGCAGAGACATCAGCCGACTTGGGTTTCCCTGATAATTAGAGATCATATTTCAATACAGACTTGCATGAATTTTCAACTTATATATAAAGGATTAAAAAACAGAAACAAAAGAAAAATGATCACTAGTGCATATGTGTAGTAAATCCAAGCTAAGTGATTTTAAATGAAACCAAATATAGTTTAATCAATATGTATTCTGCTCTGTATCCCCTAACAAAACATTACTTTGATTGCTAGCTAGCTAGCTAGTTAAAAAGTTAACAAAACGTTAGATTATTTGCTAGCTAGCTAACTAAAAAGTTAAC
>JAJHUR010013349.1:4233-20999 GCA_027495735.1 Lutjanus campechanus | reverse complement strand
CCAAGTATGTGTGTGAAGATTCTCAGTCATCCAGGTCATGGTAGTCGTAGAAAAGGTTATTGAAGATGTTTCGCCTCTGGCCAGTTCTGAACTGGCTTCAGTTTTGAACTGAAGAAACCTCTTGGATGAGAGGTGAAACATCCTCAAGAACTCTACCAAGTCCGGTTGCCTACGACAACCTCTCATACCAAGTAGTATCGAAACTTTGCCAGTCAAACGATACCTCCAGCCAAAGCTTTTTGTACCCAGATCTAGAAAAAAAGACTATATCTATGGTTTTGCTCACAACCAAGTTCTCCATTGGTATCGGTATGACTTTAAAGGTGCTGCTATTGCTACTAGTATTGTAATGTTTTTAAAAGATACCCAGCCCTTCAGAGGAAACATGGGATATGCCAGAGAAAGGAAGTCGGCAAACATAACTAAACGTATTGTCATAAAGCTTGTATAAAAAGATCTGTCGATCAACAAAAGAATTACTTGATTGCCAGGTGAAAAATTTCTTGCTTATTAATACGCTATTTTTATTTTATTGGAAGGAAATTTAGAAAGTAGCTTGCTGCACAACTATAAAATGAGTCATTAAACACAGGGACCAAAAATACATTGAGGTTTGGTAGTTTTGACTGTAGCCGGCACTAGACGTGTGTCATAGTACCTACAAAACACGTCCCTCTGGTGTTAAAAATCTGATGCCAAGTTGAGCAAACATGACTGTTATTTCCAAACTTGTCATTTTTTTGCATCCCGGTGTGATCCGCTGGTGAGAATGTCACTGGAACAGAGACTACTACAGCCTGAGTCATGTTTCAGATGGTGAGAATATCATCATAACAAAGTTTGAATGGCAGCGTTCCTCCACTAACCCCTGCACCACCTCCTCAGCTGATCCTGAATCTGCAGCCTGTCCTTAGAAAAAAGCCACAGGGATCCTCTGCCACTTCATGTCCATGCATGAGCAGACTTAGGCCAGACTTGTGTGTGTTGTGTGTGTGTGTGTGTGTGTGTGTGTGTGTGTGTGTTCATTCTAGGCTATATTTATCCATTTTGTTCTGTCAGGTCAGCCAAGTGTTTACCAAGCATGGGCTCTGACTTTCTGTCTGTCTGTACGCCGTCATGTTGTGTCTCTCTGAACACGCGTGTGTGTTCACGGTGTGTTATTGTATGCTAGCATGCTGGTGTACGTGGGTGCATGCGCATTTGTTTGTCCACATTAGTGTGTCTCCGCGTGTGTGTGCGTCCTCAAATGCCTCTCAGATGATAAAGTTCATCCGTCAGACTGATAGCTGCTCCAGTCTGTCTCGCCATGCTTCGTCCTCATACTGAGGTCAGCACCCCCCCTCCCCCTCCTGCACCCCCAGCAGCAGCTCTTACATAATTTGGATATTTTGTTCACACTAAACACAGACTCAGATATCTAACTCTTGTGGCAGAAGTCACACTTTTATGGTGCTGCCTACTAGAGGCCAAGGTTAGCTCACTGTTTCCTACTTTCCTACAAAAAAAGAGCAATATTTGTACGTAATATACTGTATGGTACAGCACCCATTTTTGAGAGTAGGGACAAATCTTTCCCTACCAAAAAAGTTAAACAATTATTAAACAATATTATATATTCAAACAATCTAAAACTGTGTTGAAAGCCTTCAAAATCTAAAATAAATAATATCTACTGATAACATGGATCTAATTTATAATTTTTGTTTTCCAAAAAACATGATTTAATCAGGCATAAAAAGGGTTAGCTATACTCTCAGGACCCCTGTCTCACTTCCAGGTTTTAAAAAAATGCAGGAATACTGCTCAAGCACTTGTAGGATTTCTATTTTTTGATAGTCATTAAATAATATTACTATCAGATGTGTCTCAACTGGAACATTTCAACTCTGTAGCCCTTCTAAATCAAAGCTAAATAAGAATTCTGAAGTGTGTATTTTGATTAGCATTAAGAGAACTCTGAGCAATTTTTAAAAAATAAAATAAAATGGCTGCTCACTATGACTATGCTGTCAAATGAAAAAAATGTGACATTTTGTCAACTTTATCAGACGTCAACTCAGTTAACTCAGTTATTTTCCAGCATAACTCAAAATATTGTTGTGTCCCAGTTTTCAAGAATAAGTGACAAACATTCAGACTTGCTAAAGTAACTTAAAACAGCACATTACTCTTGAGGAACCACCATAATGTGCACACCACGATCAAGAGACAGACAAACAGAGCTGAAGCCTTCCATAGACTACTTTCCATTAGCCTTGCTGGCTGGGCAAGTGTTACTTATGCTATGTGAATGTGGAACTGTCCTGCCAAAGTTCAGTGTTGCCCCAGCAGACCAGCAGTGATTGTCTTTTCTGGTCTGTAAGGAGGCAGTTGTTAAAGGTCAAGTAGTCATGATGAATGATGACACTGTAATGAGCCTCCTGTCGGGCTCTGACTCACCTGCAGCACTACAGCAGGAATAATTCAGTTCCAAAAAAACCACACAAAGACATACAGATAAGCACTCACATTTGGTGCATCACAGTTGGTCTTCCTCCCTCTTTCAGCTGAGCAGTTCATCACTGGTACATTAAGCACAGTGCAGTGTGTGGAGAATAACTCAGCATGAAATCTTCCCTCATGGACTGAACTGAACCCCCTCTAAAATGTGTCTGAGCTAGAAGACGGCCCGAGGCACGATAGCATTTACTGGGCCAAAAAACATTAGTCCCAAATTTTATAAATACCTCTGTTTCACCGCAGACAAACTACAAATTCTGATTTCATGTCCAGTCTGATGCAGATAGTAATGGCATGAGGGAAAAGACTGCCAACAGATCAAAAAAGTATTTGATCTATTTGATGTTTTTACACTCACCAAAATAATTCCTGATGTCTGCAAACATAGCAAAATTGCCACAACAAAGTCCAACAGGACAAGAGACAGGTGGCCAGCAGGGCTGTATAGCCAGGATTTTAGAAGTAGTCTTTGTTTCGAGTCCAGATTCCTCTAACACAACCCAACCAACCACCAGCATGAAAAAAATACTAGCCACCCAAAAAAACTTAGGCAAAAGCTCAGCATTTTCTTTATTCGTGTGGAATTTTCAATTATATTGCTTTAGACATTTTCTCCATACATTATGGTATAAATGTTCCTCCTCTCTGTACAATATTACAGTATGCACAGTATATAAATGTCATAGTAGTGGAGAAGACTAACTCCCTTTAATTGGATTTATGTTGTTTGTCGTACCTAGAAACACTCCAATTAACTAGACTAAAATATATCAGGATCATCCTAAAAAGACACCCTAATTTTATCCCCCTAATTCACAGGGATATAAACCAGGGGTTAAGGTAGTTCAGGAGGGTGATGGGAATTTTGTGAAGGAGCTCAGCTTACTTTAAAAAACAGAACTTAACCCAACCTTATACATACAAGTGTATGTCCTTCAAGCCACAACACAGTACCTTCTGCACAGGTTATTTCTCCATTTTCCAGTGACTTTTCCAAGTGACTTGGGAGTTTATGAGATGTAGATAGCTAGATGAAAGTCAAAACATACCAAACCTAAGAATCCTCATGTTGTGAGAGGTCCTGGGTTTAGATCCTGGACGAGCCCCCAGTTTGTCAAGACCAATTATTTACTTGAAACTAACTCAAAACAGCTAAGAATGCCAAACTCTTATGAGGTTTGACAGTAAGTGAGTAGTGTTGGCGTGTGCGCATGCATAATAGAATGGTGAGGGAAGTGTTGATAGAAAAGGAAAACCCGATCTGACCTACTGGGAATCTGCAACATAAAACACACAGAGACAAGAGAGACAAGAAACCAGCCCAGCAGCCCGAAGGGGAGGGGTCGTCACGATCAAAATTCTCACATACAGTGTGTACCCTCCGTTACCACAGTGTTATCTTGCACAGTGTAATGAAGCTATCCCATCAGTTACACTTTATTTCATAATCATCATCATAACCATGACATGAACATGTTGTTATTAAGTGCTATATGATCAATTATCTCATTTTGAATGCAAATTTAGGGTTAGGATTCCCAAATAATGTCAACTTTGTTTTAAAAAAGAATGTGAATAATTGACTGAATGATACTTGATTAAAAAACATAAACATTCATGAAGATTACCTGATGTTCATGTTTTATGACACTGTCATGGTCTCATTCACACCCCTTCAAAAAAGTGTCAACCCATCTATAGAGAGGGTTTGATAAAGAGTTGCTTCAGGCCATGCTGTAGTGCTTTGGGGGAATGTCAGGAAAAAAGGTCAGGAAAGTCTGATCTAAACCACCTTTTGATGCAAAACTGAAAATGAGCGGCCTTGAAATGTTGGCAAATATATAATATAGTTATTTCACCGTTCACCTTTGTTTTTCCTCCCGAATAACATACCATATCATAACAGATTGTTTCAAATCTGTATTAGTATGTGACTGCCTGTTTTTCATGTTCGCTTGGACTTTGTAGCAATGTTGCTACAATCCTATATCTCTGCAATTAACTTTGTGAATATGTGAGGAATAATGTACAGTGAGCAGGTCATTACTGTGAAATAAATCCCGACAGGATGATGCAGGATCTTAAATCATCTTGCTTATTACATAGTTACTTACTTACAATGAATAAATAAATAAATAAATAAATAAATAAATAAAATTGCACACATTTATATGGTTATGTACCAAATAACTGATATTTTGACACAAAATATTAATTTTATTGGTCCTCCAGAGTCTATGATCAGAACTGTGTATATAGCAAGGGTCTGTGTTTTAATCTAGAAAATGGAAATATTGTTGAATGTAGACTGTGACAGAATAAGCTGATATATATTCACTCGACTGGAGAAACATGTGACCACATTAAGCACAGACACGGACATGAACATGTAAGCGGAGCAGCTGCTGCTGCTAGCTCTGCTAACATTAGCCACACTGTGTAGCAGGCTGGCAGCTAACATCAGCTCTGGGTCCCCACAGACACTGTGATCCTCTTCAGTCTGAAAAGATGAAGCATTTAGTGAGTTGTTGTCATGTTTTGTACGTTAATGTGTAATGTTTGTATTGCACAGCACAAAGTAGCGATTTGGCGATTGTAAACTGTGATTAACGGCTTCAAATGGCTCTTAATACACACAGTATTTCAGCATCAGTATTTCACTGTAGTTTTTCGGACAGTTTCACATCATAAATTAATAAATTCTTCTCAATTTTAACTACTTTCTGAGTGTTTTCTTAGTGGTAGACTAGTCGATTAGTCTAAATTAAATTTTGCGTTTAATCGACAGGGAAATTAGTCGCCAGGAAATGTCCCTAATCAGAACTGAGTATTTAACAAAGCCATGTAAATGTTATAATTACCAGTAGAAATTAAGTACAAAAGCTACTGAAATTATCCTTGTAAGCACCATTATAATACTTAAACTTTCTAGTAAGTTATTTGAACTTGCCCTGTTAATATGTTAGCTAATTTTGCCCGAGAGATGTTTTCTTTGAGTGATGGGTGCTCACCAGACAGCTACCAGCTTTGAGGTTATGTATTTGTGTAACCTCCCTCCCACTGATTCAACAAATACCCCTCAGACACAGCTTTAAATAAGACTACCCCAGTCAACCCGAGTGGTTCAGAAAGGGGTACAAAATGCAAATAGGGAGAGATATTAGAGGTTTTCATTCCAGTGCCCCTGACTGCCCTTTCAAATCTGCTTAGTCTGATTTCAGCACCTTGGACAGCGGCGCAGCACAGCAGGGGGAAACATCCGCCCAACGTTTGTGCTTCACTGATTTAACTAAGAAGAGCGGACGATGCTCAGCGTGCTCGTTTTGGCCTCCTTAGTCCAAACTGTGACCTTGAGCTTCTCCTGACATATCCCCCCAAATTTGTGTTTACGAGGCAGAGACAGACAGAGACAGACAGACAAATCCAAATGTGAGACCATAAGGACAAGTGCTGCTGCACTCGTGTTTTTGAATCAATGGGTGACCCTGCCGACGGAGTGTTTTCTGTCGACACAGACAATGCACACCCCACCATGGCCCCTGTGTGTGTCTGATATGTGGAAGCGTTTGTGACTTTGGGTGGCGTCCTGTCTGTTTGCCTCACTGTCACCCTCTGTAAACGCTGCTGGGAGGAGGTTGCCATCGGGGCCTCCCTCCTTCTCTCCTCTGCTCCTCCCCTCCACTCCTCTGTCTCACTTCCTTCCTGTTTATCCGTTTTCCTTCCTTTCATTTATTCGTCACTCTCTTATTTGCTTCCCCCCCCCGTCCCCCGTCCCCCGTCCCTTTCCTTGCTTTCCTTCCATTACTCAGGGTCCATTGACCCTCCGACTGCCTTTCCTTTCCCTCGCTCCGTCTTTTTTCCTCCTCTCCAGCCACATTAAATCTGCCAGTCGGGGTTCTGGCCTCCGCGGTCCAGTCTGGATCTCTGGTCGGAGACTGGGACAAGAGTTGAAGGGTGACTACAGGAGTGGAGAGGGAGGGAGCGGGCTGTGGGAGGCGCTAGCTGGCGGGGCCTGGGACCTGAACCAGACAGACAGTGAAACGTCACACCAAACCCAGACTCCCCGACTGTGATCGCATTCTTGTGTGTGTGTGTCTGACTCTGTGTGTGGCGATCGTGTGTGTATGTGTGTGTGTGTGACTGGGGGTTCACAGTGTTAGTAGCTCAGAGCCAGCTGAGGCTGCAGTGGAGACAGACAGAGACAGAGCAACTGAGCAGTACATAGCAAACACCACTGAATGTTGAGTTGTATGGGACTGGGATATCTGCTTTTGGGAGGAAATTTGGCAGGTGAGACTGCGGGTGCATGTGTGAGTTCACTACATTGAAGTGTTTATGTTCTGTAAATGCCTACGTGTGAGTAATTTGCGAGTGTGTGTGGTTTTGTTTTGAGCGTAGCCTGATTTGAACAGCCTCGTGTCATTTATTTACTCACATACAGCGGTGTGTCATCAGCGAGGAGGGGGACCTGATGTTCGATGATCTTTGTTATTGCTGCAGGTTGTAAGCTGACCGCGGGGGGACAGACATCGGCGTTGCGCCAAGAGCCGCAGGGAGAGGTGTGGCCACGCTCACTCGACCAGCAGCAGGCCTTGGCTACAGACTTCTTATCAGGTACCAAGGTCAAGAACACTGGTCCGCATGAAATGAAAGAAATTAGGAATGTTTGAAGAAGCTACCGCTTCCTTGATAGTGAAGTGTTGCTTCATGGCGTTTTTGTGTTGCAACAGGCCATTTTAAAGGAATGATTCACCCAAACTCAAACTGTAGTGCTGTTTATCTATCTAGATTTTTTTAGCTGCAGAGTTTTGGAGATATCGGTCGTTTAGATGTCTGCCTTGTCTTCATTATAATGGAACGAAATGGCACTCGACCTGTGGTGCTCAAAACCCCCAAAAATTCTACTGCAGTAGAATCTACCAGAACTGCTTTAGAATCTACCTGAACTACCTTCTTTTTACTGGAAAGAAATTATATTGAAAGTGTATTTTTTATTTTGGAGTGATATTTTCCTTTAAAGTCCCCCCTCCACTCAAAAACATGTTTTTCTTCTTGCTTCTACAGTTGAATGTTTGAGCTTCACTGTGCAGAATGATGTATGTGCAGAGTTTGACACTAGAAATTTAGAAGGTTTTCATCTGTTGAAAGTGGAAAGCGTCACTGTGCTCATTGAAAATGTCATTTTAAGGGGCTGGTCTACGAGCATTATATGTGACATCACAATCAGTTTGGAAGTCAATCCTGGTCCAATTTGTGACTTATACAAGTGTGATGTAGAGACTTGAAGCTGCCAGTGCACATACACTGAGGACTGACTTTACATTGAAGGAAATAATTTCTTTTTTGTGGGAAATATACATATCAGATCCACATTGTTGTTCCAAGCAAACTTTTTGTGTCTTTATATCGTAATACATGTCTGGAGGGGAGCTTTAAGTCTGAAATATAAACAAGGACTGAGCTGTTTAATATTTATAGTCAGAGTAACAATTAATAAGAGTAAATAAATGGACTTATGGCATCTTGAAGACAGCTGCACTTAATCCAGTGTTATTTTGAATGATTATGAATTGTTGGGTTTAATTACTATGTAAGCGAATGAACAGTTATTAATAGATGTGTGAACAAGAGTCACGTGACTCAGACTAAAGTCAGACCAGAGTCAGTGATCTGGTGCTGTTAGACTTGACTGTAGAGAATAAAACTCCACTTGATTTTGACTTGTGACTTCATTTGTGCTGACGACTTGAATAACTTCAAATGGCTTGACGCAAATAATGAAAAATGATGTTCTATAAAGGTATGCAGCCACACAAAAAAGAGTTTAGACTTGGACTTCCTCAGTGCTGCTATACTGACCTAGAGCAGGGGTCTTCAATATTTTTGAGGCCATGGACCCTTTAACTGATAAAAAGACTGAGCCAGAGAGATAGAGGGACTCTACGACATATGTTGCATTTAATATTTTCGTCTTCTCTTGTTTGCGTTTACCTGTAGCCGCTAAGTAAGCAGCAATTGTGGTATGGCTAATGTTAGCTGCATTAGCTTCACCCTCTGCACTTTCATTGGTCGTATCTGAGGTGGAGGGAACATCATAGCCTCTTGTTCATGAAGTTACAAAATGTTTCATTGCGTCTATACACTTGAGATAATAATACACCTAATTGGCCAATATGCTTCAATAATATGTCGCTAACGTAGCTAAACTCTTTTTGTAACCAATAGGCCAATTTATCTTTGCTAATAATGTTGGAATCATGTTAATGTGTATTTTTAGACATCTTAATTCTTGAAAAACAATCAAAAAAAACACTTATCAAGCAATAATATGTGGGCTCCACTACAATAACTTTGACGGCTCCCTAAGGGTCACACACCCCCTGTTGAACACCTAGAGTCATTGACTTCTCCTGTTTGCAGAGTCATGTTGGCAGTGCCTACATGTACCAGGATGCATTGTGGTGAGCATCTGTTGCCAAGGCCCATGTTGCCATGTATCACCACTTTAGCCTGCTATTTTGTTGACTAAGACAAAGTATTAGGTGATAAAAATACTCATCTAGCACGCACCCTGACTACCCAGAGACAGAGACCATACATCCCAACCGAAACAGCCTGTAGTTCTTCCTTAAAACCAAGGACATCACTGTGACATCACTGGATGCAGGAAGAACATCTTTATCTTTATTGGTCACTATAGCACATACTGAGGAATTCATTTACCATCAACACTGACTGGACAGCTGCATGAAAAGTGAGACATTTTCCCTTTAAACTGGAAACTTGACTTGGGATTTGTAACGTGACTTCGTCTCAAGGGTCTCAAGATCAAAGTAATGAATATTTTTTCACAATTTACTTTTTTTTTTTTGACAAAGTAGGTTGAGAAATACAAGAAACGTGTAGTTCTCAAAATGCAAATGATATACAACTAAACAAAGACCCACAAAGCTAAACAATGAAGAGTAGAGAAAGAGCGTTTTTGCATCTAAAAAAAAAATGCCATATTTCATGATTTGTTTTTTTGAGGACTAAAGAACATACAATTTATTGTGGGGATGAAAGTATTTTAGCTTACAATAAAAAGCTTACAATATTTCTTATATAAGCATATATTTATTTATTTATTATTATTATTAATTAATTTTTATTGAGTTTTCAGTAAGATAGGAAAAAAGTGGTTAAATAAGATAAATTAATTAATTTTAAAAAAAGGGAACAAAGGAGCACCGTTTTATATTAGAGCTTTAACTAACGATTATTTTCATAGCTGATTAATCAGTTGATTATTTTCTCCATTAATTATATTAGTAATTGTTTGTTAAGATGCTACCTTCAAATGTCTTAGAGATATTCTGTTAACTGTCATAAATGTGGAAAGAAACTAGAAAATATTCACATTTAAGAAGCTGAAATCTGAGAATTATTTATTTAAACAGATTTTTTACTCAGACTGATTAATTGATTATCCAAATAGTTGGTGATGGATTTAATAATCAATTAACCGATTAATTGTTGCAGCTCTGTTGTGTATGTTCCGTACATTAAACCAGTATCCTGCACATCTTACATACTTTGCACATGAAATACTGTGTATTAGTGATGGCAAAATGATAAACAAATGGGGGCAAAATATGTTGTATGAATCAAGAGGAAAGAGCACAAAGAGGGTGGGGGAAAGGGTAGGTAGGGTGGAGATGTGTGTGTGTGTGTGTGTGTGTGTGTGTGTGTGTGTGTGTGCATCAAATATGTTTGCATATATTAGCATATATGAGGACAACACTGTGCTCATATATGCTAGAATTTAGAAAAGTTTGATTTCAGAGCCTTCTCTCTTGTTGTTTCCTTCCTCCTCGTTGTCTACCTCCACCTCACCCACTCTAAATTATTAATGCTTTCATGCCCAACCACCACCTACTCCCTCCTCTACTTCATCCATCTTTGCCTCTTTCTCATTCCTCACACTAAACTACTTCTTTTTCTCTTCTTCTTTTCTCCCTCTCCGTTTTTTTCTTCCTTCCCTCCCTCTCGCCAGCCTCCATGGCAGGTTATTCAGATCCTCTGGGCTCTCACACCAGCCCTGCCCAGTTGATGGATACTGGTCGGATGGGAGCTTTTTCAGGTATACTGCTAATGTTTTCTTCAAACTGCCACACGGCGACACTGCATTAGCACTGAAGCTGCAGCACTACTAATAATAACAAACCCACATTTACATAATTTTATACATTAAGTTGATAAGTGCTTCAGAAGTATGAGCTTAAAATGTCATTTTAAATTTGTAGATGGGAATAGTACATTCAATACATACATAAATCAGGATCTGGCTTCCCCAGCTTTATTTTTCACCACTGAAGCTACATGTAGGTGATAGCACCAGCATTAGAAGAGTGTTGCTTGCATCAGCAGCACCAATTAGTTTGACTCTAAGTGCTGAGTGGTGGTAACACATCTTTGCTTTTAACTGAGCTGGAAATGCAGATGTTTTCTTCACCCTTCTTACACAAAAAGAGTGTAACAGCATCATTTCAACATGGTGTTTCTGTTGCAACACCTGTTGTCTATCTAATGTCTTTATTTACATACTGGCCTCTTTCTTTCTTTCTTTCTTTCTTTCTTTCTTTCTTTCTTTCTTTACATTCGACAAAATCACTGTGCTACATGGAGCCAGGAAAATGTATTTACATAATGTTTCTATTTCTGCCAGTGTGATGTATATCGTTGGGCTGTTATGTGTTATGAAAGCAGAGAATCAGGTTAATTGCAGGATGCACCATTAAAATACATGAGGCACTGTAGCCGTGGTTAAGTTCTGCATCTTATTCTCTTTTGGTTTTTAATCGTTTGAACAAAATGAATATTTGCTGCACTTGTACTCAAGCAGATCTCTCACTGAATTAACGCACAATGAATATAATTCATACTGCATTACAACCTGGTCTCAGACAAATAATACACAACAAGCATTAAAAACTAACTCTCATCACTGTTTCAATATATAGTATCTTTTTCTGTTTATGGCCAGTGTTGGTTTATTAATAAAACGAGCCACAATTTATCACATCAACCATTTAAACTGTTTCTAACAAAATAATTAATATTAATAATTAATATTTTTCCCGAAAATGAGACTTTTTCTATCCGACAAAAAGAAGCCAGTTTTCTCGGGAATCCCGGGAAATTATTTTTTTTTAAAGGCATAACTTTAACATAACTTTTTGGGAAATGGTCTTGATTAGATTCCCCAGGAATCAGGTGTCCTGGGATTAAACCCTAGTCTGTTCCTAATGGTGATGGAATGGCTGATGGTCTGTGCCCCAGTGGGAGTTTAGTATTGTTCTCAAGTTGTTCTCTTCAGGGTGGTTGTTTACTTTATTAGTTTTGCATGCATTTTTTGTCTGTCTCTGATTCCGCTGATTCCTCTGATTTAATACATTTTTCCTTTTAAATAACCAATAAATAAATAAATGTTACTACTGTTTTTTGTAGGCACTGACATCAGTCATATAAGTAAGTCAGTGACTTACAAAAAATATGGTTGTTAATCCCAAACTGAATATAAGCAGACCCTCTCAGTTTTTCTTGCTTGCTTTATATTATTGTAACTACCTGCATTTACAAAAGAGTGTTCACTGTCTGGATTAAGCTTAAGATGAGCAGCTATGAACTCTATAAACTGAGCATCAAAGATACACAACTTAAAGTGACTTTAATCCATTCATATCAGTACTTTCTGTTCCAGTACCTCTTGATAATATTTGATACATCATAAAGTTGAAAGCCAGTTGCTGTCTAATATGTTAATGGAGGCAAAGACACCTGAAACCTCCAGCATGGAGCGGACTTGTCGGTACAAAGAGCCAGAGTTAGCATTAACTCTGTCAGCCAGTGGCACTTACAAGCTAACAAGCTAACAAACACCATGAACAAATAAAAGATGTTGTAAGTGTAATGCACACCTACTGAACAAAAGAAAAAAAGAATACTGGACTGAAAGAACCTCAGTCAACTACAGAGGCTTCAGCTAACGATTTGAATCATCAGTCCTACATCAGCGCATAAAGTGTTTGTTTTTTCATTGCAAGAATGTTGCTTGTAATGTAGGCTGATAGACCACGTCCATATGTAGCTAAATCACTTCTAAAGAGGGCATATTTTAGGCAGAAGATGATCTTGTTTTACCAAACACAGGAAAGGCGAATTGACAAGATGGGTATAGAATTATTCTGCGATATTTTGCCTGTATTTCCGACAGGGTTTCAAACTGTTTCCACGTTCTTCCATGTTCGTTTAACTTTTTTTTTTTGCTGCTATTAATTCTTCCCGAGACTTAGTTGATGATGTGTTAAGAAAAGGGCTTGACATTTTGAAAATACAGCTTTTCTAACACAAATTAACCTTCAGTCACTGAGGATCATTACAGCAAACAGTGATATTTCACTACCCAAATCTCTTTGCGCATTAGGTTTTCTTTTCTCATTAAAAATGTCACTTTAATCCAACAACTGGCCTTGAGTCCGTGGTTGTAAGTCCAGCCCGATAAATGACTTGTGGTGAGGCAAAGCTTGTTAGCTGCACGCAGAGTTGTAGCTGTCACCAGCTCTGTATCTGCTGGTACTCCACAGTGACACACACACACACACACACACACACACACACACACACACACACACACACACAGTATGAGCTACAAGGCTGAGTTATGCCTTTCACTAGTGCCAACCTCTGCATACCCTGATCTCACTGTTGCCTTAATGAGACCTGTCGTCTCTGGGCCACTGCTCCAGGCTTGAACCCACACACACACACACACACACACACACAGTCTTTTGCTTTTGGTCGCACACACACACACATTCCTGTAAAAATAGACATACAGCTGACACCTGCATCCATGAATGGCCACATAATTACTCTCTGACCCAATTTCCACCAATTTAGCAAACGCACCTCATTCACACGCAAAATCTCACTCATTCATGTATTTAGACAACACATGCGTATTGTGCACACACACTGTTATAATCTTATAAAGGCCCTGTCGATTTCTCTCACACATACTGTACATGTTCAGACTCCATATACGCAAATGCAGACAAAGTGTCCCCACAGGCTGTGTTGTTTTGTCTGAGTCATTCATGCTGCAGCATCTTTTGCTCTCTCTAGCGTTCTCTCTCCTTTCTTTATTTTGTTCCCTCTTCCTCTTTTTCTTTTCCTCTGTCCCTGCGTTGGTAATATAGCTTTGATTTCTCCATGTTGTGGTAAATAAAACAACAGATAGAATGTCCTTGTCCCTCTGTTACAGGTTGAAAGGCTACTATAGCTAGGAACAAAATACGTCCCTTACAGAGGCCAGCAGTGAGGTTCTGGAAGTGAAAATCCTGTTCATATTCTGGGTATAAGATTTAGATTATCAGCCAGAATATCATAACCATCCAAGGTAGACTGACCATGAGCTATAACAATGTGAAACAAAGGTTTATGATCCTGTACAAGCCAAACATGTATTCAGAAAAACATGTTTTATTCACAATGTTATGTTAAGGTACTACACTACCCATAATCCTAAAATGCAACAATGACATCTCTGATTGGTGGAGCTCGCTGTTACCATGTTTATCACATCCATAAAGAGGTAGTGCCGCTAGCAGGTTGGCTAGTTAGGTAGGTAACATTACTTAGTTGCACAAATCTTACCATTATGTCACAGTGAATTTAATTTATATACACATACAACACAAACTACAACATATTACAACACTGTTATTAACAATTAAACACTATAATAATGACTAAAGGCAAACTTCAAGTCTGTGTAAAGGAAAAGGGTAGTTTTTCCTCTAAACACATTATACATGTTAGAAAAAAGTTGCTGAAAACATGTGAAAACACTGAAAACTATGTAGTACTGAATTGTGGAGTTACAGCTAAATTCCACCAGGGGAGTCTGTGTCACTTTACGGCTGCGCCACGTCAACTGGAGCAGGTTACTGCCATTCTACACAATGCTGGTGATTCCACCAGCAGCGCCTCGGCCTCGTCCCAGAAGTGGCCCTCCACTCCGCTTCAAATATGTGCCGAGTCTATTTTTGACGGACGCTGTGTCAATTAGCACAGAGCAGATCGAAGGGGCAAGAAGTCAGACACAGAAAAGGCAGGGAGAGTCCCTTGATCATAAAAAGAAACAATTTAACCACGTAGCCTGCTTATCCATGGTAGAAACACAAAGAGCAAGGAAAGAGGACCTGATCAACAAAATTTGAGCAAGTAAAAATAATCAGGTGGGCAAAATGCTCCACTGCTGAAACGCTTCTGAAACCCTGCTGGTGGGGCTTGCAGCCGTGTGGAGGACGGATCAGAACCGTAGTGCAGATGTGCCATGCTTGGTGAAATCAACCAGTTAGATCGTTGTTCACCTTTTCTGTGTTCAGGATTTTTGGGGGCGGACCTGAAACATGGCTCGGTGACATGCCAGAGTCATGGTCCCCCAACACTAAATAAGCCCCACAAACCAACACAAACGACTTGGCCTCCCCCTCCCCTCACCCTCCCTAACTGGCAATTACCAATGTACCTTCAGCGACTCTCTCAGTCCAAATCAGTCCAGCAGTTCACTTCAGCTCACTTCAGTTCCAACAACCTGACACAGAAGGAAAAAAAAATGCCATCCTGTCACCGTCCTCTGGCTCTGGTGGCTCAAACCTGTCTGGACATGTCCAATAAAGCTGCTAGATGGTGCGTCCATGTTTCAGGTTGTTCTCAGGTCGCAGTGGTGTCCCTCCGCTGTCTCATGAAACTGAGACAGCGAGCGGACACGCCCCCAATGTTTCAGAGCAGAGAAAACTGGTCATTTTTTCATGATTTTGAGACCTAATTGTATATATTCAGCATTTTCTTGAATGAATTGATTGAAACAATTTATTGTTGCTTTACAGTGTCTTTGAGAAGAAGCTGTATCATGCACGATGGTTTTTGGCATTAGTTCCCAGCCTCTTTTTATTGGAGCCCTAAAAACTGAAATGTCAAATGTTTTATGGTCATGATTCATCTCATTGTTGGTTGCCTTGGTTCCAGACTTAAAACTCTCTGAATCTCTGAAATGTGAATGAATAAGAGAGGAATCTGGCCTGTTCAAAAAGTGGACAGTCACTGTTAAGCTCCATGGGTCAGAGGAGACTATTACACACTGTCATTGGGCTACCCTCTGTTAAATGGGAAGACCTCTATCCAATAAAAAAACAACAAAAACACTTGCATCATTGTGCTGACCCTATGCATCTGTCTGTGTGCCTTGGATTGTCAGGTTTCTCCCAGTCTGGTGGGATGGGGGTTAACGTGGAGGTGGGGGCTGCACCCCTCTCAGCAGAGAGGATAATTAAAGTGGAACCCCAGCTCTCTACACCCTCAACGGGGTCAGACGCCCCTAAAGAGCATGTCCCCATGCTGCCTGAACCCCAGGCTCCTCGCAGCCCTCTGGATCTGTCAGCAGGTAAGACATGCGGACATTAACTTCACCTCAACCTGCTCTTCTTCAACAGGGCTGTGCTTGATAATCAAAACTTATGTACACATTCAGTACAAAAACAAGGTATTGAATGTTTAACCGATAACAGATAAACTTTGTTTTTTGTAAATATGCACTCATTCTGAACTTGATGCTTGCAATATGTTCTAAAAAAAGTTGGGACAGGAGCAACAAAAGACTGGCAAAGTTGGTGAATGTTCACCATTGATAACAGGTGAAAGTATCATGATTGGGTATTAAAGAGGCATCCTCAAAAGCCTCATTCGTTCACAAGCATGGAAGGAGTGAAAGAAAGAATTTCACTTTCAAAACTTTAACAGTTAGTGTTCTGGGTTCCCAAACGCTGACTGAGAAAGAAAAGGTGATGTATCACAGTGGTAAACATGCCCCTGTCCCAACTTTTTTGCAACATGTTGCACACATAATATTCAAAATGAGTGTATATTTGCAAAAAACAATGAAGTTAATCAGTTTGAACATTAAATATCTTGCCTGTGCACTGTGCTCGATTAAATATAGGTCAGAAATCATTGCATTTTGTTTTAATTTTTGTCTTACACAACGTCCTGACTTATTTGGACTTGGGGTTGTACTTAAACCTACTACAAGCAGTTTTCAGCTGGTTATGAAACACTCTCAGATTAATACCGATGCCTCTATATGACCTACATAAGCAAATGGGACATCAGCAGGAAGATCTGCTATTTCTATACAGTTATTCTTAATGCCACCGGGTCTGATT
>JAJHUR010013330.1:0-15273 GCA_027495735.1 Lutjanus campechanus | reverse complement strand
CTTTTCGAGTTGTTGCTCAGCGTTTTTGGAAAGAAACTGGTCAAAGCTGGCGTGACATCTGACTCGGTTCCGGCGGAGCTAGCATGGGGGTCAAGGCCGTGCCGCGAGTTTTGTCTGTTGAGACGTCCGTCGGAATCCGAAATATTTCCACAGCGCCGATTTATTTCCAAGAGGAAAGCGTATGTCATCATCATCGTCCTTTTCTTGGCCGCTCGCGCTAGCCATGACGCCGCAGTTCACCTTGTTTGAAGGCGGCGGGGGTGCGCAGGAAATGGTGACACAGACATACAGACGTGCTATGTGAATTTCAAAATAAAGGCGTATCTTAAAGATGACGATGTGGATCGATGTTGTCATTGTGCATCGATGTAATTGGATCATTAATTAATTAATCGATGTATCGATGTGGATCGATGTATTGTTACACCCCTACTAGTTAATACTTCTTACTTTAATATAAATAATATTTCATTAATTTATCAATACTTCTGCTTCAGGACAGATTTCCAGTACTCACTCCACCACTGATCTTGTACGACTTGATAGGTGAAGGTCAACATTATGGAACTTGGGCAGTCTATCAAGCTCCAGTTGACGTTACACTGGCTCAGTTGAAGTGTTCTTCCGAACATTAATGAGATAAAGATAATTTGCACGTTAGCCGTTGACACCTGAACTCTATCATATCTGTCTGTTAACACTATGAATGTAAACCTACTTTAAATCTTTATGTAATTGTACATCGAGTTTGACACAAGCTAACGTTAAACAATTTCTAGGTTACTTAAATTCAACATCTAGGTTAGCTTAGCCATATTTATGGCATCAGCTCTTGGTAGTTTGGGGGTTACATTAATGTTTGCTAAACGATACCTGCTGCTAATGTTAGCTAACGTTAACTGTTACTTCTACTAACTGACGCTAATTTCCGAAGTTAATGTTCAGCAGTCGGTCTTGCAGTAGCTAAAATCACTAAGGACATGATGCCGGATTTTTTTATACTTGTGACATTAACATTACTTACTGTGATGTCGAATATTGAAGACATGACACGATGCCGTTATTTGACAGCTTTGACCGGCCGGGTCTAGCGCAAACCGCGCGAACCTTTTTCTTTCAACACGCAGGCGCGGGAAGGGTTGGGCTTGATGGTAACCCTTGATTGCCGAAACTCTCGCGAGATTTGTACGCGTCTTTTTTTAATTTGCTTTTTCTTTTGTTATTCTTGTCTTGACGTTTGACTAACCAGCGCTCACGCGACAAACTAATAATGCCTTATAATGTGACGACACTGTATACCAACTGTCAGAGCCAGCCCTGGCCTCCATGGGGCCTTAATCAAAATTCTGCTATGGGGCCCTCCAAACTGACCATAGAGCCACATAAACATTTGCCACACAGTCACACCACAGTGCTTCCACTACAATCCCTCCTCCTTTCAAACAGTTTGCTCCATCTATCATTCAAAGAATAAACAGATCTTTATGGAACAGGATGGGGTACAAAAAACAATATTTATTGAATAGAATATTTTTGTGTGGAATCTGAAGATATGCGACATTAAAATACATAAGAAAATTTTGAATATATAAAATGTAGAATAGTAGAAAACTGAACTTTATGTCTGCTGTCTGGTAATTAGTCAGTTAATTGATTTTAAATTCAATATTTAATCAATCATCAGTCACTGTCAATCCACTAATTTCCATCTTGCATTAGTTCAGAGTTGTAAGACTTCTGTGGACTTTAACTAAGCACATAAAGTACAATACTTACAATTTACAGTAACTAGCTGGCAGCAATTAGTTGGCAAATTGCTGTAAATACATTTAAAATCTAATCTAATTTAGATCTAATTCCTGTATCACAGTAGTGTAATTGTTACAGTAATAATCACAGGACTGTAATTACAGTAATAATCTGTAAAAGACACCAGTGTATTAATGTTATACTATAAATGAATAACTAGAATAATTACATATTGTAAAATTAAGACACTTTTTTAATCACTTTTTTTTCATCAATTCATTGAACTTTTAAATACTCAAATATATTTTAAAAATATTTTTAAATTGTTTTAGTTTGGCTGTTTCACATTAATTGGAGTTCAAATTAATGCTGAATGTTCTCTGAATGAGTAAGTGTCTGTTTGTATGTCATACAGTTATGCATACTCTGATTACAGTGTATGTCCACTTTTTTCTGTCAAAATAGTATTTTTCAAACAGTCAGTTTGAAAAATACTCAGTCTTGAATCACCATTAAAGTTACAATTTATTTGTTGCTGAAATAATACAAATTGTATTCTGTGTATTTTGCCAGAAGAGGATAGAAATTATTTTCCTTTATGCAAATCACACCAACATTTATTAATTTATTAAACACAAATAACTCTTTTGTCTAACTTACCAACACCCCATCGAGGTCATCACCCACCCCCACTGCCAAGATGAGCAGCCCCCACTGAGGTAGGCAGGCCCTACCAAGATAGGAAGCCCCCATCAAAGAGGCACCCTCACCTATAGGTTTGCACTGCCCACCGAGGTGTTTGTTATTCTGTTGATTGTAGTTATTTTTTCCAATAAAATAAAATAAAAAATAAAAAACAATTAAAGCTGCAGGTAGTGTTGTAGGTGCCTTGGACCCCCATGCCCCTCAGGGTGTCCTGTGACCAAACCATTTGGGCATGCCCATCAACAATCTCATATCATATGTACGAGCCTGGACTACCATTGAATATGTGAAGTTTCAGGCACATTTGACCAAGTAAACGTAACTTCCTGTCTTTTGGTGAAACATCAACCTTCGCCGTGGTGTCATGGCAATGCCATTTGATCAAACGTCAAGATCTTCACAATATAGCATCATCAAGGTCTTAGGGCCTTTGCAACCAGATTTGAGTTGGATATGGCCAACCTGCTTGGAGGAGCATCTCAAAGTCTAAAACATGTAATTTCCCGTTGCCAGTAGGTGGCGCTATGACTACTGCGGAATATTGTCATGTAGATGTGTCCAGGGTGGGACTATTATCAAATATGTTAAGTTTGGGGTAGATCAGATCCTTTCCACTAAAGTTAAAGCAATTTCCTGTTTCATGGCGAATCATCAAAATTTCATGCCACGCCATGCCCTTCAAAAATCTGTTGCGGCGAGGTCAGGCGCACAGCAGACGCTGGCCAGCCCATAGGAGGCGCTGGCTGAGCCCACAACCGTGGCGGAGAGGTCAGGCACCCGGCAGATAATATTTGTTTGTTTGTTTTTTAAACTCCGTAATACTGGCATCGGCCACAA
Source organism: Lutjanus campechanus (assembly GCA_027495735.1). Lineage (NCBI taxonomy): Eukaryota > Metazoa > Chordata > Actinopteri > Lutjaniformes > Lutjanidae > Lutjanus > Lutjanus campechanus. The sequence continues at coordinate 11,982 of JAJHUR010013330.1, read as the reverse complement.
AAACCCAGTATTGGTCTAATTTTTTACAAAATTTACTTTATTTTTTGTATTTACAATTTTGATTACTTATATTATCTTAGTATTATCTTCAAACATAAAAACAAGTACTCAGAGGGGATTCTTTTAGACAAAATCCTCTTAAATTGGGGTCTCAGTGCATCTGTTGCAGGAGTCCTTGGCCTGAAAAAGTTTGGCCTAATGAATCTAAGTAGGCCTATCTTTGCATTGTAGAGTAGAACATAGAGTAAGAAGATGAACATACAGATATCTGTGTACGATCAACATCGGGGTGGATGGAGGGAATATTTGCAATAAACATTAAGTTTATGAATTAAAAGGTTCGGATCTTCTGTCCATAATTTGTCCTAAGCTGACATTTAGTCTGTAATGTATAGTGCATTTAGAAAAAGTCTTCACATTTAGTGTGCAATGATGACACAACAATTATAATGTTGGTATTAAACAACTGCATTTCCCATCAGCCTTGACAGCTCCTGTGAGCTGAATGCAGTAGTTTATTCCCATTTAGGTGAACCCAGACATAAACTATGTTTTATAATATTTTGTCACTAACAATATGCATTTAACAGGTTTCTAATTTTAAAAAAGCTAAAAGAAAACCCATTGAGTCAAGGAAGCTAAAAGAACAGTGGTTTTCAAACTGAGGTCCAAGGACCAACAGGGGTCCTTGAGTGGGTTGGATGGGGTCCCCAGCAAAAGGCAAAATAGAGCATTTTAGCTTTTATCACGTTGTTTTAAAGCAACAAGGGGAGAAATAGTGCTGGCCATTTTGACTGATTGTAATGTATAGTGATCCCACTTTCATCACTGAATAACATGACACATAGACTTTATTATCTTCAAACCTGAAAATAAAACCACTCAGAAGGGATTCCTTAAGACAAAGTCCTCCCAAATTGGGGTCTCATAAACATCTCTTGTGTAGGTCCTTGGCATGAAAAACTTTGGGAATCCCTGTAGAGGACAGATAGGAGAGGAGGTAGGACTTCAACTTTAAGTAAGTTTATAAATTAGACAATCACAAATATAGATAATAATACAATCTGCATATTAGGTGCAATTGTGTTTTATTGTTAAACAAAATAAGCATTAATTTCTGATTCATTCAAAAGATATTCAAATTGTATCTACTGCATGGCCTAGACATTTGGTTTGACAACATTTGACTCAAAAATAAACTTTGAACACAGAGCAAAATATTTCAGTAGCTTAAATTCCTGCATTGTACAAAACTATTTTCTATGTCAAATACACAGCTGGAAGAAAAAGTGCATTCATTTCAATTTTCACTGAATATTTACGAAACACTCAGTGGGGATCACTTCATCGGGTGTTCCTACAACATTAAAGTGCATTTTTTGAAATAGCCAAGAAAATCCAATATTACAGTGCAGTTTTTACAAAGAAACACAAAGGTAAACATTTGCACAAAGCTGGCATCAGATATAAGTGCACTAGTGTTTGTTAATGTTACTCTGGCTAGGTCTGTTCAAAGTTGACAGCTTATCTTGAACCTAACTTGATTCACAGACACCCTGTGTTAGCACTAGTGTAACAAATTGAACATTTTATGTTACAATGCAGTTATACATTGTAATAGGTCTTGCTGATAACAGTCATAAAGTGCTCTAAATAGATTTCTTCTACCCTTAGTCAGCATCCTAAATGAAGTGCAACATACTATCCTCGCATTCTTTTGGCACAGTGAGCTTGTAGTTATGGCAAACTAACTTATAATTCTCTCCATCATTATTGTCCCAGAATTCAGCCCCACACACTTTGTACTGGATGGCAAACTGTAATACCGCTCCTGGCTGCAGGACCGGAGGAACAGGCAGGTGAAAACGAAATGTATCACAACTGAGTTGGCCCCCTCCTCCTTCCCAGGTCTTGGTGACGGTGGACACCCATGAGGCCTTTGTTTCTGTGCAGCTCTTCCACTCTGTAAACGAATATCGAGCTGTGACATCTTTCTCAAAACCCAAATTGAGAACCTGGGTGATTCCAATGACACCCAGCTCAAAACACAAGACTCTCTCCAGACACACTTTCTGCTCATGGAGACGATGCAGGAATCCTGGCTGGTCGCCAGGTTGTTGAGCAAAAACCGGCTTCAGGTATGGCAAAGATATCTCCTGATGCCTTCCATCTGCCAACTCTGCACCCATCAACAGCCTAAAGGTAACATGATGTGGTACAAATGGATCCTCTCCTGATCTGAAAAGCCTGATGTCTTCCAGGTCAACCCCCAAAGAGTCAACAAACCGTACACCCACATTTCTGCAATGTTTCTTCTTCTCTGTCGGGGAGGGCAGAGAGTGTGACCGTTGTCGGATGATGGGCTTAGGGGTGGGTTCACAGGACAGACTGCGGTGGAGCTCTTGTACCCGCGGCTGAGGGGCTCTGGGGCTTGGAGGGCGGATTGGAACCGGCTTCTTTACTGCGTTGGGTTGGTCAGCTTGAAGCATTTCAGTCAGCTTGATAGTCATACAGGGCCGTGAGACGCTGTTGCAAGAGCTGGACATCTGCTCTTCAGATTTTGATGGGAGAACCCTCTCATGTCCAATAAACCACCCTCTATCCATACTGTGTGATATGGCTTTATGGGTGGGTTCACAGGAGAGACCACGGTGGCGCTCTTGTCCTCGCAGCTGAGGGGCTCTGGGGCTTGGGGGGCGGATTGGAACTGGTTTCTTTACTGCATCAGGTTGATCAGCTCGAAGCATTTCAGTCAGTTTGATAGTCCTGCAGGGCTTTGAGGTGCCGCTGAAAGTGCTGAACATCTGCTCTTCAGATTTTGTTCTGGGAATCCTCTCATGTCCAATGAACCACCCTCTATCCATGTTGTGCGAAAGCTGGTGTCCAGCTCACCTGTAAATATAATAACGTATTAAATAAATGTCACATTTAATGTCACTAATAACAGGTTAATACAGGTTTCTTCCAGTAGAAGAGTTTGACTGACTAAAAGTAAAACAATTCAGATGACTAAAACAATTCCGTTCAGACCATTCAAATGATATATTATTCAAAAGTCAAAATCACACTTGTCAAAATTAACATTAAGAGACAACACTTATGCCATATCACGATAAAATTATATCCAAAATCTAAGACGATATCTAGTCTCATATCACAATATCAACATAATATCAATACATTCCCCAGCCCCACCAAAGTGTATCAAATGTAAAAATGCATAAGGGCCCAGCTGTAATATTAACGCACTCTATTTACATACAAATGCTGATGTGCTGCAAATTTGACACAGGCAACTATCCTGTTGGTGTAAATCTATACAAACAAACGCAGTCAGAGCAGGAACAGAGTGGGAGTGTGCTCTGGGACAGTACGTGTCTGAATAGCCCACTAACTACTCTCTAAACAGTGTGACATTACTTTAACTGTCTTTAATGTACCTCAGCAAAATACAACGTTGACATGTCCTCACCATATAAAGATATGAAGCGTTAGTATCTAAGGTGCAGGCTTGATCCTCCATTTAATGTAGGATTTACTGAATCTGCGCGTTTCCGTGCGTCGCGGAGACTCCACTACTGGCCGCAATCACATAATCTGATCTGTACTTCATAACCACCGACAGATCACTCCAACAGACATACATGTCTGAAGTATGGAGATCTGCTAACATGCGCGCAGTTAACAGGAAGCTGCAAACGCACCAGAGTGTAAATGACGGTGCGTGGGAGATTGAGTAAATTATGATCAGCAGCTGCATTTGTTTTAATTCTTTTTCAATTATTTCCTTAAATGCCGTGTTAATAGTTTTACCATTTGTATTCTACATTGTTTATGAATAGTAATAGACTCGTCAAAGGCTGTCTGTATGTGCCGTTTGAAAGAGCGAGTTGTGTGTCTTTACTTCAAGTCCCATGATGCACCGCGCATACCTACTTCGACACAAGCAGCGAGCCAGTCAGCAGCAGGTAAACAAACCTATCTGACTGGGACAGCGAGCCAAACAAAGCGTATGCGCTGCTTGCACGTCTTACATATTTAATGGCGGTGAAGATGACAGTCGAAACAAAGATGCGCCTGCTTTCAGTAATTCTTTAAAAAATACCCGCTGAATTGTTAATTGTTTTAATAACACAGAGAAGCGTGTCGACGGCAAAGAGGACGACGAGTTTAAAACCTGCAGCGGAGACACGACTGTCGACATCTCTGCGCATGATGCATTGCAGCACTTTTGAGAAAATGGGTGTTTTTAGCCTCATTCTCAGAATAGAGTATCTGATCCGAGATGTCGGCTGGGTTCTTTAGCTACCGTATCATTTGACAGCGCTGGATTCACAACATCATCCCCTCTGGCGACCTGCAACATGGGGCCCATCATGCAGGAACGCACAGCATCCACGACACTGAAACGCGTCGTCTCCAAAGAGAAGATTCGGGTAAAAAACACTGAAAATAGCGGACCAGTAGCCAGGTAGGTCTAATTTCACAATAAGACAGAATTAAAGTTGTCATGTTTTGTCTCTGCCATGGGTTAGGTCGAGCCTGACATATCACTATCTTGTTTCTGCAGTTCAAAGAAAGGTAACAAGATGAAGAAAGCAGTGGGCCAGATGAAAAACGGCCTCCCAGTACCAGGTCAGGATAAGGACACAGTGACAGCAGTGCAGAGGGTGAGTGAATGGCGTCAGAGATAATGTTTCAGCATTAATGTCCTCTGACATGACAGACGGAAGAGAAGACAGTGCTGCAGCTTGTGTTGTGGGGTATGTTCCTCATAATAGACCTTTTTCACAGCAGCCATTTTTAGATTAAATGATAGGATAGACACAGGTGTTAACTAATGATACTAATTAAGGTTCTGTTCCATTCAGGTTAAACAGAGTCAAGGTGCTGTTACTGAGCATGTTGGCTCAGTGGAAATGTTCTGCAACATTAAATAAAACAGGACTTTAATTAGTATGATTGGTAACATCTGTGTTTATCCTACTATTTCATACCAATATGGCTGCTGTGAAAGAAGTCCATATTTAAGTCAGAAATAATAAAACCATTTCCATCATGATTGTTTTTCCAGGGTGCACAGTCTAAAGGTTGCAGGGTCAAATCTGGCACCACACGGAACACAAGCAAACTCTCCAGGTATGTGTGCAGAGGGGTTTGCAGTGTTATGAATGCTTTGCTTCAGGTACAGTAAATCCCCCAAATCCCCAACAGCTTTTCCTCACACTCGTCTGTCTTTTTACAGCCCTGAAGAAGAAGGAGATTTGAGACCTCAACTCCGCAAACACTTATCCGTGCACAGGAAAGAAGAGAAACGCCAAAATCAACGTCTGTCACAATGCAGCAATGAGCTTCAGCCGAATCGTGGGGGGATGGGGAAGAATCGGCGAGACCTCTCCCTGCCTCTCTCCCCGATATCGGGGCTACGACACATGCCAGCACAGCCCCTAACGCACTCCCCAGCCCCCACTCCTGAGGCACTACAGCAGCACTACAACCAGAAAGATGTTGACACCGATAGTGCCAGTGATCTGTCAGACTCCGAGAGGCTGCCTGTGTTGCCCTCTCCCTGCACCCCCTGCACTCCTCCTCACCTCAACCTCCGGGCTGAGGTCATCAACAGTAATGACTTTCCCCCAGACTTCCCAGGACCTCGTGGGACTGTGGGATGTGATGAAGATGAGAGTGAGAAACCCAGCTACAGTTACCCAGACTTTCTGCCTCCTCCCTTCAACAGCTGGAGCCTGAGGCAGCTGGCCGTGTTTCTTCACACGGAGGGCCGCGGTGCCCCCCGGCCCAAGCCTGTAGGGCCATTGGAGAAGTACCTGGAGAGGCTGTTGCAACTGGAGTGGCTCCAGATCCAAACAGTGCAAGTAGAGAGCAGCCGTCCACCTGGAAGCCGTTCGAGGCCACAGGCATTCCCCTCTGCTACCACTGCTCACCCACCCAGGCCTCACACAGCTCCACCGTCACGACTCAACTCCCCAAAAGGCCTGCGGCATAGCCAGCGAACCTTCCCGTTCACGCCCGTCAACAATCCCCCATCACCTGCCTCAGCCCAGCACCAGCACTCCCGCTTCCCAGTTTGTCCTCACTGTCACATCCGCTACCCGCTGTGCAATGGAAGCTGCTCTACTTATGCCTACCAGCGGCACTCTCGTCTCAGCCCACTGCTTGAACGCAGAGCCAGACCTGGGGCACCGGCGAAGAGGAGCAGCAGTGAGACCCGAGCAACCTCTACAGAAGGTAGGAGCCCAGGAGCTCAAGGCGGAGGAGGAGGAGGAGCTCAGACCCCAGTTAGCCCCTCAGCTGGAAGGAGTCACCTCAAGCACATGCAGGCTGCAGGCAATGCCCGCAAGCAACCCCAGGAATCTGCGACTAACCCCAACGGCAGAGGTCAGGTGAGGAAAAGCCGTGTCAGAGCTAACTCTGAGACAGATGTTAAAAAGGAGCCTGGTGGCAGTAAAGCAGCTGGTGCAGAGAAACGTGTTTTTGCTGCAAGCAAGAGAGAGGTCACCTCCAAGAGAGTAGTAGAGAAGGACTGGCAGAGGACAGAGGCGGGAGGTCAGGCCTCTAATAAAACTGCCATGAAAAGAGCTGCTAAAGAGCCGCAGTCTCTCTCCAAAGCACCGCTTAGTAGTAAGCAGAATGGCAAAACAAAAAATGTGCACTTTGTTGCAAAGTAACCCCTATAGACATACAGTATAGTGCTTTACTTAGTGGTTACTTGGTACAGGAGCTTGAACCCATGCTTGCTTTCTGTGTAATCTGTGTAATACTAACATGTTGTAACTGTTGTACAACAGTCTAAATCAGTTAGTGGTGTACAGCCTTCAAAAGGTCAAAACTAACAAGAGGTTGAGCAGCTAGAATAGAAGTAAAACAGCAATGATTTCACTTAAATAGAGCAGAACTATATATACATATTGTATTTCATTGAAAATGTACAGTAAATATACAGTCATAATGTTGGACTGTGTTTTGACAGATGGCTCATTATGACCTTTAACACTAGTAGAACTATAAAAACAGCTTCAGTGTGAATTGAACTCTTGCACTGCACAGTCATCTCTCAGTGTGCTACTAATGTTGAAATAGGCATAAAATAAGCATCTACTGTACTAGTGGACAGCTTTCAGCATAAGTAATTCATAGTGAAGTTCTGGTCATTACATTTAGTCATCAAATACAACCATAGCCGTTATTAGTGGAGTTTTTGATGTTGGAATGTATTTGTTTTCATTGCTCTTACTTTACTTGATGTTTGCTTTTTGTCTTTTCTTTGGTGCCTCATGTTTTAAGATGTGTTCAGCTGAAGCATCTTTGGCTGAAAAAGAAGGAGGCGCGATAAGTGATGGTGTTACAGCAGTAATGTGATTTGTTTCAGATATATTTGTGCAATGGTATTAAATTTTTGGTTACAAGGGCTTTTCACGTTTGAACAGCTTGAATTGTAGTCTATGATAATATATTGTATTTTGCATAGAGCTGAGCTCTTTATATCATTGAAGACAGTGTAATGTTTGCTACGAATGTAAATGCATATTTTTCCAAATTTTATATACCATAGTTATATTTATGTAAAGTGTTGTGGTTGACTTGTATCATTATTGTCATTCTTATGTTTACATTGTCATGCACAAAAGAAGATATATAGCAAAAGAGCTGAATGTAACTTAATGTCTACTGTGCTGTACCATTGATCATTCAGTGGGATTTCAACACACATCATAGCTGTTAGGCTGTAACATGGTAATGTTATACATATCATCATGTTCCACTGCATACTTGAAGTCTGTAGAACACTGTGTTTACATTAGAGTGTCTTACTTGTTTGTTGTGATTTACCATGTGCGCTTGATTCATGGAAACATTGCATTCATGTAAATAATGTGATATGTATTCAGATTGCACCTCCTTACTTAATATTCATGTAAAGTATCAAAGCCATAGATAAGGGGCCAGGAGGGCGATATTATTATAAATGTGTACATTATGTTGACACGCACGCAGAAAGATTGTGGTATGTATTTTCTCAATGTTGAATGCAAGTATTTGTAAGGCATAGAAATAAATGTTTTGCACTCAAGGGACACTGATCCATTGGCCATTCTTTTGAACACATGATGAGTTTCTTTATTACTGAGACACTGCTAAAATCAGACACTCAACCAATACATGTGGTTATTTATCATTAATTACTGCATTCTTAAAGGTATAATTAGCAGGATTTGACCAAGCTGTCTGCACAAACACCAGAAATATGGCAGGATGTTAAATACCAACATTTTGGTTTGGTCCTGAGCATTTGAAGCACAGCAAAATGTGAGAAAATAAGGAAATACAGGCAGAGGGCAGGGACTCTGGAGATGAAGGCACCACCACACACTTCTAGTGGGTCATAAATGATAATTGAAATGTTAATGAGTCTATACATTATTTTTTAGGAAAATGTTGCATATTATTGCTTTTAAGAAAACATGTGTCTTTGAACTCTTTAAATGAAAATATTACAAGGTTCTCTGTAGTTTTAAGGATATAAAATTTTTAATCATTTGCATTTTCAAATGTCTACCTCTGTGCTTGGAATGTGATCAGATCATCACAGAGAGCTCATTCTGCATGAAATATTACTAATGTTTTTGAGCTATTTCAGCACATTGTAGCCTGTCTTCACCCAGACACATACCAGGTACTCTAATGGTAGGACATAAAAATGATGAGTGTGTTACATCCTCTTCTGGCCAGGAAATGGTTTTAGAAGCCGGCGAAGCTGCTTCTCTCTGTCATTCACACACCCTGCAGCAAAGAAAATGTATATATTTTCAGTAATTGAATGATGAAAGCTTGTCCACTTGCTCAAATATCATAGCCTGAACAGCATGTATACATTTACACATTTATCAAAATGCATCAAGAAATATGGACTTTTATTGCCCCAAAAAGTTTGCATTAGAAGCATAGTCAGGTTACCTAGGTGTGTATTAGCAGTGAAACATGAACTGCCAAATGTTTCCAGGTTGACATCCTCTCTGTAGACAGGCCCATCGTTCCACATGAGATCATAGCCACCCACCCTTTTCTCCTTGCCAGTCAGCCTAATGAGAAAAAAAACACAGTTAATTAGAACACACCGCCACCATGGCAGAAAGACACAAAGGAACTCATCGTCTGTTACAAAGGTGATTCTTTCCTCTAACATGCCATACCCCTGGCTCAAAATATTGTACTTCAAAAAGTATCAATAAAGAATGTGATGCCTATAATAAATGGAGGGACAGAGAGCTCTCACACCTAATGACAAAAAGGCAAATACATGATGAGAGTGGGACCCTTACCTTCCCTCCATATCAACAACATTCAAAGTGTCTTCTAGCAGCCGGCACTTCATTTCGTAATCCTCTTGACTACTGGGTGTGTGTGACGGCGAAGCGTTCACCTCAATTAGCCACCTACAAAGAGATGGAGGGTGATGACACTCAGCAAACATTTACTTAGCCTTTTGAGCCGGCATTAGGCCAATCCACAAGGAAGAGCAAACAGTTCAAGAACGACTGTTAGGTGGGCATATAAGCATGAGGATGAATGTTACAAAATTTGCGTGTGAGAGAGGCCTCGTTTTTAGTGCGTGTGTGTTATTATTTACAGCCAGATTTCTGCATACCTGTCAGGATTTTCAAATAAAGTATGGTGTGCAGATTTATGAGATTGTCACACATCATAATTTCCGGAGCATCGCACCAGGAGATTTACTGCTTTGTTTTCAAGTATCAGGAAGGCAAGTCAAATATGTGCAATGTTTGCTTGTCTGTGCATGTGCTCCTCTGGGTTTATCTATGAGCATGCAAGCCTTTGTGCATGTCTGCAAGTGAAAGTGTTCATGTAGACTGTTGGAGCACTTACGGTTTAAGGTTCTGATCCAGGAGAATGTCGTACCCATAAAGCTCGAAGCAGTGTTTGTCATTTATAATGACCTTTTGTACACTCTGCAGGCTGCGGACAAAAATGTTATCCATCTCTTTAAACAGGGTTTCTACTGTCTCTCTCCCATGTTTTGCAGTCAGGTATCTTCGAAGGTGCTGCATCTGCCACTTACATCCCTACTTAGAGATAAATTTTAAAAATTCAAGAAAAAAGAGGAGATAGAATTTGTTGAAGATGATACATTTCAGAAAATTTGACACAAATCTGCAGTAACATGATCTGTTAACGTCTGTCTGAGGTTCTTGAAATACTCACCTTTTCAGGATCATAGTCTGGTGCTGTTTTCTGAACAGCCACATTAGTGAGGTGCATATCTGAAAGGAGACACTAAGTAGAATCTGGGAGCGTGAATGGCGTAATCACCACAGGGATGTGGATGAAAGCGACAAAATTAGGAACAACAGCCTCAGAAATTGGGTCAAACCAGCCTATTTAAAACTGACTTTGCCTGAATATTTCATTAGACAAAGCCTCAACTTGGTAAGGGACGACTGGCACATTGGTACTTAAAACTCAGACTATCATGTAAGTGTGTCAACATTCAGATGAAAGGAGACAAAATGTTATGACTGCAAAAAAAAGGATACACTTGTCATCAATAGTGCTCAGGGAGAAGCGGGTGCTTGAGAAGCGAGCAAAGCCATCTCGATACAGCCAGGCCTTCAAGGGAACATACTGAAAACACACACACAGATTCAGACAGGCAGCAACATTTACATTGTGTATAAGATTGTGATTTACAGGGTTTAGTACGTACTGATGTGACAAGCACATAGACCCTCAGATCAAATTTCCTGCCTGTGGGGACAAAAAGCATAAAAAGTACTTGAGCATGGGTATTAAGCTTTTATCTGCTCACTAATCCTCCTGTTCATAATTTCTTCATGATTAGTTTGTTATTATTTTATTTGTTAGCACATTTGATGATTTTTCTGAACTGGATTAACAACTTAAGTGTATTTTTCAGTTTATTACCATTAATCAGGTAGGGGTTCTCTATGTAGCGTTGTGCCACATAGCTTTCCACTTGAGCTGCATCCTTCTGTTCCTCTGAGCGGGTGCCATCCTGTGAGAGCACAGTATGATCAATTGGAGGTGTGTGTATTAAATATCTGCTTTTAGTCATTACATTTACACCCACTTACTTGATGAAATAAATACACATTACCTTCTTCCAATCCATGATGTCTTTCAGTTTCCTGAACAAGAAAATGCCTTTCCCTTGAGACTTTGCTACCTAAATCAACATACCAGTTAATTTTCACGACTTAAATACAATTTAATTTAACTTAATTTTAGTTTTTGAGAAAATGCATAATTTTATTCCACTAGTTTATAGCTAACCGGCTTCATGATCCAGGTGCTGCCAGGGCTTCTTTTGAACTCCTCTACAAAGAGATGATATTCGCTGGGAAGTGCAAAGGTGCAGGGAAAGAAATCACATTTGGATGCCTCCATGCGGCCAACATCCCTTTCGAGATTCTTCCGGTATCTTTTCAGGTTTTTCACCATGAGGTTTTTGCGAGTCAGCTGAAACACAAAACATAGAAACAGAAAAAAAATACATGAATTTTGATTTGAATGAGATATGACTCTTCCTGTTCAAATCTTTATTTTATAGTCTGAAACCATGCTAGACTTGTGCTGCCTCACCTCATAATGATTGCGAAAATGGTTTATCCTTACATGTTCCTCCATGTACGAATGATCAAAATTCTCCCTGAGCCAGCCCACATCACACCAGTTGAAATCCCACTCTCCATCACTATGAGAAAAAAAGAGTAGATAACAGGTTCAAGCCACAAATATGATGACAGAGAAACTGATGTGATGATAAACAGACAACTGTACTCACTCTTTGATTTCAATCCAACCAGGTCTTTGGCGCAGGACATCTTGTATGGTGTTGAGTAGGCCACATTTGTAACGCACACAACTTCTTCCCTCCCTGAGTAGAAATTGTAACATTGTCAACTGTTACCAGTGCTTGTGAACTAC
>JAJHUR010013307.1:0-17503 GCA_027495735.1 Lutjanus campechanus | reverse complement strand
GTGGGGAAAAAAATGTGTCAACCCTTAGACTTGAGTTCTTGGATAGTCCAGACAGATACTAGATATAGACAGAGACAACAGGAGAAGGGAAAATGTGCATTGGATTGGGGGGGAAAGCAGCCTGAATTCCTGTGTGTGTGTGTGTGTAGGTGTGAGGGAAAAACAGGGGAGTAATTAATTAATTGTTAGCAGTAGAAAGGGAACAGATAGAGAAAAGAGGAAGCATAAAAAAAGGGAAAAGAAGAGTTAACACCGCCTGGCAGGGGTGGCAAGTGATGCCCTGCATCCATCTATTTTATTCATTTGTTTTATTATAACTTTTTTCTTCTTTTTCTTTCTAGACTTCTAAATAAACGCTTCAGCTAGCATTTACACCCGTCAGATGCAGCTGGGAGACACACAGAGCTGGTTCAGACGGCTGCACAGATGAAAATAAAACCTTTCTGGTGCGTGAGACAAGAGTGAAAAATGCGTCTGAATAGCTTGCTGTCGATACAGGGGGTATTATAAGTCAAACATCTTATTGCTAGGCATTGGAAGAGTGTTTATTGTCTATCTATAAACCTTTGGATTAATGAGCTCTCTTCTTGCATAGCGACAGAAAGGCTTACACAAGCAAACAAAAAAGCCACAACTTTCATAAAATCTAGATTCTAGATAAAATCTAATTTATTCCTGACATTTTTTTTTAAATCAAGAGTCTAACTGAATGAGTAGGGGTGAGCGATGCTGCAAAATTTGGTTTTAGATGTGATACAAAGTAATTCAGCCAATATTGATACTTTTTTATTATTAAAAGTGGCTTATGTACTTTCATGTAAGGGAGATCAGTGTCAATATTTATCAGGTGACTGTATCATCAGTAGGTCAAATCTACTTAAATATAGGAATCCATTTACAGTTACTCTAAAGGGCTGTCATATTCAGCCATTTTCAGATTTCAGCTCTGAGGTATAATTTTGTTTTCAATTCCATTAAAAATGTTTAAAAAGTTTCAATTGGCGAATGTAGACTGTTATTTAAATGTCAGAATAATTAGTATTATTAACTGGTCGCAGCTACGATGAGCAACTACAGTTTGAACATGTAACATTAACTAATACTGAAGGTACAATTTGAGTAAAATATTTATTTTATACTTGGATATTCCTGTCTGAGCCTCTGAAAAGAGGCTCTGTGTGTCTGGGCTCTGGCTCTGGATCTTCCCGTCTTTTCTGTTACAGCTCAAAGTTCTCTTTCTCATGATGTTTTGTTATGTGTTTGAACAAATTTGTAGGGAACAGCCTTCCTACCACACGTTTTCATCCACAGCTGTCAAATATCTCCAAACAAAGCTCCTCTTTCATTCAGTCATCACAATGTGTCGGATCAAGCTAGTGCAGCGCGCTGCATGTGCACGCCGCCTGTGTCGTTTGAGTGCACGCAGACAGCACGGCAGGAGTAAAGAGTACAAAGAGTACATGCACTAAAAAAAACAGACTGTTGTCTGCATAGTCTGTTCAGAGGAACTGAAACTTGGTATTGATCCTCCTGAGACCAGAATCAATCTTCAAAAATGAAATGTAGTATTGGAAGTATCTGTATCTTTTTTGTCGTTTTACTTATTTTATTTTTGTCTTTCTCACTTTATATGCAAGCATGTATGTACACACTGATCTACACTCACCAGCCACTTTATTAGGTACACCTTGCCAGTACTGGGTTGGACCCCCTTTTGCCTTCAGAACTGCCTTAATTCTTCATGGCATAGATTCAACAAGGTGCTGGAAACATTCCTCAGAGATTTTGGTCCATGTTGACATGACAGCATCACACAGTTGCTGCAGATTTGTCGGCCGCACATCCATGATGTGAATCTCCCGTTCGACCACATCCCAAAGGTGCTCTGCTGGATGGAGATCTGGTGACTGTGGAGGCCACTGGAGCACAGTGAGCTCGCTGTCATGTTTAAGAAACCAGTCTGAGGTGATTTGAGCTTTGCGACATGGTGCGTTATCCTGCTGGAAGTAGCCATCAGAAGATGGGTACACTGTGGTCATGAAGGGATGGACATGGTCAGCATTACTCAGGTAGGCTGTGGTGTTTAAATGATGTTCAGTTGGTAATGAGGAGCCCAAAGTGTGCCAAGATAATATCACCGACACCATTACACCACCAGCAGCCTGAACTGTCGATACAAGGCAGGATGGATCCACGCTTTCATGTTGTTTACGCCAAATTCTGACCCGACCATCTGAATGTTGCAGCAGAAATCGAGACTCATCAGATCAGGCAAGTTTTTCAAATCTTCTATTGTCCAACTTTGGTGAGCCTGTGTTAATTGTAGCCTCAGTTTCCTGTTCTTAGCTGACAGGAGTGGCACCAGGTGTGGTCTTCTGCTGCTGTAGCCCATCTGTCTCAAGGTTCAACGTGTTGTTGTTTTTTTTTGTTCTTTTCCGGACCATTCTCTGTAAACTCTAGAGATGGTTGTGTTTGAAAACCCCAGTAGATCAACAGTTTCTGAAATACTCAGACCAGCCTGTCTGGCACCAACAACCACGTCACATTCAAAGTCACTTAAATCACCTTTCTTCTCCATTCTGATGCTCGGTTTGAACTTCAGCAGGTCGTCTTGACCATGTCTACATGCCTAAATGCATTGAGTTGCTGCCATGTGATTGGTTGATTAGATATTTGCGTTAAGGAACAGTTGAACAGGTGTACCTAATGAAGTGGCCAGTGATTGTATATGGGTAATGTGTATATATTCATTTATTTCCATTATTAATATTATTTTATAAACCATATTGTTTTTACCTACACTGATGGCTCAGAATTACAGCTGGGTGGTGAGAGGGAGGGAATAAGTTCCACAGGAGACCTAAATGTTCTAACAAACTCATTTTGGAACGGTGATGTAACATGTTTAAAAGCAATAAAAGAAGTGTGATATAAAAACAAAAAATCTATTCAAGAATTGCTGAATCAAACCGTACATGTTCAAGGTTTCTCAGAGTGAACAAACAGATCAACACTCAGGCACTTCAGCTTATTTTACCACGTTCATTCTTTGTCTCTTGACTATTTCTGTGAGTGATCCCACAGATGTATATTTACAATACATTAACATTTAAATGAAGTTCTTTCTCACCTGGTCCTCCAGGATACCGGCTCAGACTGCATGGCAAACATCAAACAGAGTCCTGTTCAAACACATCACAGGGTTTAATCGCTTGCAACACATTTGAGAGGATATAAACACATCCTGTGCCACCAGAGTCACCTGGAAAGATGAAGATGAAGAAGGCGCTGATCCCTCCGATGACACTGATGACTTTGCTGATGTCCGGTACAAACGTGGCGATGAGCAGCGTTACCGTTATCCACAGGACCGTCAGCACGTAGCGGCTGCGGCTTTCAAACTCCACCGTCACCACGCCGTAACTCCTTCGCCTCCAGCTCAGCAGGGGGTCCTGGATCACTGACCTGATGAGCAAGAACGGGGGTGTTTTTGATCACTTGTTGTGGCTTAAAGCCTCTGAAAACTTGGCTTGGAATAGTAAAAACACACACATTGTATTAAAGTTTAGTTTTTCATTAAGCACCCACAAAGATCCGAATGAAAATAAACATTCATAACTTTTAGAAAAGCTGGTCCAACAGCATTTTTTTTTGCTAATTGTGCTGTTTAGGTCTCATCATTTTTCAGGAGCCTGTGGGCATGTCAGCTCACATTTGATTGAGCTGCCACAGGAGTCCCAACAGGAAGCTTGGTAATGTCCTGCTGTAGATGCAGGCAGCAGCAAAATGTATTTTAGGGCCTAAAAAAAATCAATATGGGTTTAAGTGGACGCTATATTTAGAACATGTTCACCATTTTACTTTTTTGTCAGGCAGCGTTTTCCCACAGGGAACTGAAGACACCGCCTCTGCTCTCTTTATAACCACCAGACTCCATGGACAGAAACTGTCTTTTTACCTCGCAGGACACAGAAGTTGTAGGAGTTTGTGTGTGTTGGTTTTGTGTTATTGTTCAACTTTGGAGGAAGGAAAGAAGGGAACTTTTGGGAGTTACACGCATGTAAACTGTCCTCAAACTACATGAAACAAAGCTGATATAAGAAAATTCTGTTAGTTATGAATAAATAACTCGGACACCTAATTTACTCACCTATTTGGTATCAGCTGTGGCAAGCCGACTGAGTTTGGTTGCATGAGTGACTAGAATTATTCCTCGTCATGACAAAAGCTCTTGCTTCATAACTTTTGATTCTGAGTGCAAAACTTTCACCATAAAAATCTGCAAATACTTTTTATTTCATATCGCTGGCAAATGACACAAGTTATGATAAGAGTGAGATAATCAATTTGTAGGTGCACATAAAACAGTTTGAAGTCACTTCACGCAAAATCGCAAAGTGGTGTGCTTTAAATGGCTTCTCGTCGGGTCGTTCTTTGCCTCCACCTCGTGCCTTCAAACCATTTAACTCACACCTACTTGTTGATTATCCCTGACTTACACGATTATTAACATCTTATTCATTAATAACTAATTTCCACCTAGAACCATCACAAAAAAAAATCATAGCCTATGGCTATGGCTTTGTTTCAAAATTTGAGAGCTTCAACACAAAAATCCAGTGAGTTATATGTGCTGAGACAAAAAGTGTTACATCTGTCCCTGGTCGCCCCTACTTTACTTTTAATAGTGTCTAATTAATTAGTTACTTGTATTTTAATGTTGGGAAATTAGAATCAAGACCACCTGTGAAGTTTTATCGACAATGATAGTTGGTCCGAGCAGAAATACGCCCAATTCATACCCAAGTTAGATTACAATATTTCAAATCTGTACTAAATCTGATTTCTAATACTTTTTATAAGCTTATAGTTTATGTACACAAGACCCCAAATTAAGTCTTGCTGCAGTCTAAACATTATCTTTTGTAAACGGCAGGCAGAGAGGTCATGTGTCCACATCAGGTCAGATTCATGGTAAGTACGACCTATCATTTAGGAAACTTTATTTAAAATTCATCTCAACATTTCAGATGACTTTGGATGATGGATTGAATCCTTTTGTTTTAAAGATTCATCTGAAGTGACAGAAATTGAGTTAAGGCCGTGTCCCTGACCTGCCCAGCAGCAGGATGATGGGGTAGATGGTGATGATGGAGATCCCAAACAGCAGCCGAGCGACGAGCATCAGAATGTCATCGCCGGTGTACGACATCAGAATGTCAGCCTTCACGTCCTTCCCAAATGTCAGGTACCCATAAACCCCTGCAACAGAGAAAGAATGATGGGTGTTCCCTTTCACAGCTTCAACAAATACACCAGTATCTGACGGCAGATGGAAACACTGACATTTTCATATACAAACAATGGCCAAGTGAGCCAACTCAGCTCAGCTCCTCCTCTTCATCCTCAGGCAGAGGTGAGTGTCTGAGCCAAATTTTATGACAACTCATTACATAGTTGTTAAAATACTTCACTCAAGACCACAAATGTCAGCCTCATGTTGGAGCTTGAGGAAATGTCAGAGGATCATCACAGTCATTATAATTCACTGTTTGGAGACCCTGGATACCTGTAGAAAATATCACTGAAATCCATCCAACAAATGCTGAGATATTTCAGTCTGGACTGACACTCTCAAATTCCTTGAGCAGCTGAAGAGCTTGTTCGTGAGAAACCGCAACCTCCAAACTATGCTGCTCACTTCTCCTTGATGTCACAGAGTTGTAACGCAAAATCATGGTCCAATCACACCTCTGCAACAGACTTCTCTGTATCAAACCAGCCCAAAACACTAGGGCTGACATCTTGTGGTCAGATGGTCGACTGGTTGGTCGTTATGCTCTTGTGTGGCCAAATTCTCATTGGTCGGACAGTCGCTGTATGTTACTTTAATATTTATACTTGACAGGCTATTACGTTTTTTATTCTTGACAGGCTATTTACTGAACATTACCAGCACATACAACTACATCGGGCCCCAGCCTCAGAAGACAGAATGATGAATTTTTGATGACAGCGTGTGTGGATTTTCCTCCATCATGGGAGTGGGGGAAATACTTGATTCTTAGATCCATCGCGATGTGGACGTAGAAGATTCTGAATCGATTCATAAAAAGTTGATTTTCTAAATGTCAATTATATGAAGTTGACGGAGTGAAAAAGGCGGAACTCAACTGTGAGGGAAGCTCAGCACCTGGGCAGTCTACAGCGCACACGTGAGAGCTATCAGCAGTTAATAATGAATAACGTGAATACTTTATATCATCACACAGAGACGTTAAGACGTTCACGGAGCAGAGCAGCGATCCGCTGTAATAAACGAGAACGGTTGAGCGACACACACCGCGGCGTTTAACAACTTCAACCAACTCTGTGATGAAGAAAATAACTCTGCTCTGACTGTTTCACCTGACAACTGTGTACCTGCTCTGCATGTTGGACAGCGAGGTCTTTCCTCAGAGCTCACGGTGCAGCAGAGAGGCTGCTCTCCACTGCTGGAGCCTCCCCCTCAATTTTTTAATTCTCATACAGACAGTGGGCTGTCAGATTCTTTCAAATTGATTAATTCATTTAACTTTTTTTAAATAAGGCTGCAGACCATTTAATTGCCTGCTATGTTTCATATTGTATTTCAGGGAAACTGGAGCAAGAGACTTTGAAAATTGTGTCTCCTTTACTATTAATTCAGTCAAAACAGATTCTGAATCAAATCAGACAAAAAGATTCTCTCCCTAAAAGTGACAAATGCATCGTGTTTACTTCTAAACCAGGCTATTTCTTGCGTTTTGGTGGGGATGGCTGAATGTGAGCAGCTACAGATAAATACAATCCAACCGGCACCCCGTGGCTTAAAAGTTTAAAATTTTGATGCACTGAGATGCATCGACTGGTAACAGGTGAAACTGCAGCGCGAGCAGTGTTAGTGCTGAGCTTTGTGTACAGAAGGTGGTGAGACCTTTGTTGTCGGTGTGTGTGTGTGTTTGTGTTGCTGCTTTATGTAACACCAAGGGCCCAATCTTACACCTGGCGGAAAGTGGATGGCAGGTGATGACAGGCACATTTAATATCTTGTGTTCGGTGCACTGAATTTGAAACTACTTGCAACACAGACCTGCTGAAACACAGGCACAGTAGGTCCATCTGCACAAGATAACAAAATGCATGTTTGGCCGAGGCGTGCGCGCACCCACACACACACACACCCACCCACACACACACACACGTCTCCACAATCACAAAACACCTTCATTAATGCTCAGTCTTTTCCCCACACAGGAGTGTGGATCAGTAAAGTGTCTTTTGAACATATTTTCTATCAACAATAAAGTGTAAATATTGAGGTTAACTCTGTGTGTGTGTCTTAAGTTGTTGTCATTAATAATGAATAAGGAATTGTTATTATAATGGCTGATTTAGTTAATCTAGAGATAACATGCTGTTTTTTCCCCCCATCGACCAATCAATCGGTTCAAATTTCAGTTCAACAAGATTCTCTCTGGTTAACTACAGTCCTACAAAACACTCACAGCACTTCTTCCTCCTGATGCTTCCTCTGGTGCTGATACTACACTGGAAATGTCTGGAGAAACTGTGTGTATTCTAACCCCATGGAAGTGGATAAAGAGAGGAAACAGGAACCTGTGAGGGAGTAGATGATGAGACAGAAGATCATGGAGACCACAGAGATGAAGACCCAGTGAGAGAGCCGCTGGTTCTCCATGCTGCTGTAGATGGCGATGGACGCCTCGTGGCACTGGAACGAAACACACAGACGAGAAGGTAAAGTGAGAAATCCAAAAGAACGAGCACTCAGTGGAGAGAATGACGACTTCAGTCCAGCTGATCTGCACAGGAGCAGACTTCATGTACTTCATGTTCAACTCACTATAGTACACATCATGTTACCACCGTTTTGTTTGTCATAAAAAGACCAAGTAAACATTAGTTAAAGACTTTAAAGCAACACAGTACCATAAGGGTATGGGGTGAAAAATGAGTAAAATTTAATAGAACAGCAACAATTAACCAATTATTAAATTAATCGCCAACTATTTTGATGGTCAGTCAATTGGTTTGAGTATTTTTTAAAGAAAAAAAAAATCTAAATTCTCTGATTCCAAGCTTCTTCTCTGTGGTTTCTTTCCTCCTCTCTGACAGTAAACTGAATATCTTTGGGTTGTGGGAAAAACCAGACTGTGGCCTGTGGCTTTGGGAAACACTGATCAACATTTTTCACCATTTTTCTGACATTTTACTGGCAAACAACTATTAATCAAGAAAATAACTGATGGATTAATCAACTGTGAAAATAATCCCTAGTTGCAGCCCTAAAATTTATTACAGTACTGATGGAAAATGCTCAGTTCCCTCAGCAGTTTAAAATTTATGCCATTTGAAAGTGAAAAATACTCAAAATGAACTCTTTTTATGAGCTTGTTTGTCTGGATGTTTCCTTCAGGCAACATTGTACCGCCGTGGAACAGCCTGTTGTTCAGCAAACTTTACATCAATAATCTATCACATCAAACTATCAGAACCCTCTTCAAAACAAGACATTTCACTGCTTGGTCATCTCTGTTACATGTAAAGGCTTGTTTTCAGTTTCCTGGTGTGTGTCTTTTCTGACATACAGTATGTTAAAACCATGTGTTGTGTTGCTGCCATCTTTGGCACACACTGCTTTTGAGTTAAAATAAGGTCGTTACAAATGCATTTACACCCCATCTTATACTGTTTGAACAATATTTATGCCTAAATACACCAGAAAATGGCACAGTGGGAGTCCATGATGATTCGGTGTTCATTCAATTACAATTTTAACAGTTTTATACACCTGAATTATCAAATAAAGTACATTAAACTATCAAAAATTAAACTTAACTCATCATTGCGAATCCATTTTTTCCAGATTGTAAAATGCCTCTTTTTTTTTTTAAGTATTACACAATAATTTAGGATGTATTGTGTGAGTGTTACCTTGAGGCAGCACCGTACCATAGAGGGTTAAAGGTGAGAAAATACAGATCTTCTGACAGATAAAGTAGGACTAGTTGTTGGTCGGACAGATTGCCTCTCCAGCCTCCAACATTGGATCTTTCTTATCAGTTTGGGGCTCACGGTGCAGGGTGAGGATCCAGAGGTCTTATTATCTCTGATCTCTCTGCCGCCCGCTGTGATGAACTGAGATGAGATAGGGAATTGAATGAAGGCTACGGCCTCGGAGCGGCACAATAAGGCGAGTTAAACCATCACAGAGGTCAGGATGCAGACTCTTGTCCCCACTTGATCCCAGCTGCCATCGTCCACTTTTAAATCTCGCTTCCCCCTTTCCTGCCGTTCCCCTCCTCCCCTCCTCTCCGAATCTCATCAGCTCTCTTTTCAACCCTTCACAGTGCAATCACTCACCCTGAGGGAGTGTGTCTCTCTGTATGCGTTTGAGTGAGAGGACATGCATCAGCCCTTCCACACTTTACACTCCTTTTATTAGATGCCGCCAGCATCCCTCAGGGGTTACCTTGGCAACTTGGGAAGTTACACATCAGTCTGTCCTGCTTTAGATTGACAGAATGATCTTTCTCCCCTGTACCTTACCCTGCTTTTCAATACGCTCTGTTCCTGCAGAGCACAGCAGCCCCAGGCTGCGCCAGCCTGCTGACCTTTACTCTACACTGAAACACACTCTCCTGAGAAGGTCCAGGTCTGAAAGACTGACAAAACCCACTCTGCATCACGTCAATGTCTGCAACATAGAAATATACTTAAGCATGAGATTAAGCCAAACTCAAAAAATGATTCTCTCATTTGTGTCTCGCTGTGCAGACAGATTTAGAACAATGAAATTTTGTTTTGTGGCACTTACACAGATAAAGAAAATATGCATTTAAAAAAACATCCCACAGCAGTGCGTCTCTAGAATCAGATTCCCCGTTACTCTGGAACAGGGCTTTGCAAACTTTTTCAGCTCAAGACCCAAAAGACAAGTTTGCCCCAAGCTTACTAATTTACATAATGAATGGCCATAACATTTAAATTTATAAACTGATAAAGAACACTACAAACCATGACTTTAAAATGTGTATGAAAGTGTAATGTTATGTTATGTTCCTCACCATCTCATAACGAACTTGGACTGCCCACTGAGACACTTAAATGCAAGGATGAGCTGATCTGATACTCTGTATTGTTCTGATACTGACCAAAATGACTGGACCAGATATCATGGCAGAACAAAGTATGATCCGATATGATCAATTAGCCTAAACTGTCACATAAATTTCTTAGCTAAACTTTGAGCAACATGCCATAAAGCGACAAGTGTCACGAGTGACCGGTGAAAATCATTTGAATTTTGAATGGTGCTGAGGAATCAAAAATGCTGCTCAAAATTCCGTGTGAAAAATATGGAAATGAAATGAACCGGCAGTTTAAGTGAGCCATGTTGTGGCCTTTGTGTCCTTTAGGGAGGAGAATATTTGTTTCACAGTTTGTGAATATTGTTTTTTAGATGGCTGGATTAAACATTAAAGTGTATCCATTAACAGTTATTAAACATTACATGTATTATTAACAACAGCTGTTTAAGAGAGGAGAGAAAATGGTATCAGACTGTCATTCAGTATCAGCAGCTACTCAAGGTTGCAGTATCAATATCAGTATCGGACATAAAAAAGTGGTAGCAAACACACTTTTCATTTGAAATGGATACAGGAAGTATTGAGTTTGCAACAAGGGTGTTTGCAGCATGTTCTGTTCAGAACAAGGTGGTTTATGTTGGTAGTAGAAATAGGTACCAAACTATGACTCTACTTTTAAAGGTACCGAATGAATTACGTCAGCACGGCAGAGAACCAGTTCACTTTATATCAATTGTTTCCAAAGTTCAGTGCCTGTGAGTGCGTCTGGGTGAGAGAGAAACAGAGAGTATGGAGAGCAGGAGAAAGAGAGAGAGCAGTGTTATAGCAAGCAGCAGCTTGTTCGGTCACAGAGCGGAGTGAAGGAGTGAGCCGTTAGCTCCTTGTCAAGGCTAGTTTGGTTTAGCCACGTTAGTGTCGTCACTCATCTCTCTAATATGTAACACCGGTGTTGTCACAAGTTTATTAACCGGTGGGAAAATGTCCTCACCGTGGCATCCTTACCTGCTGGATAATCACTTTTTAATGTAATCCCATGCATGTCCATAACTGAACAGCTTTCCTTCCTGAAGCATCCATACATACATACATAAACCTTCCCACAATCAGCTGTGCACTCAGTGGCCTCCAGCCTTAACGCAGCACGATGTTCCAAACACATGTCAACAAGTCTCAAAGGCTCTCACATGAATACATTTCAAACTGTTGCACTCACTTGGAAACCAAAGCAGATGGTGGGGATGACGCTGAACATGGAGGCCCAGGAGCTGATCCTGCACACAGACAGGAGGAGACACAAGAGTCATTTTCTAGAGTTCACAAATGCCAAGAGAATAAGACGACGCTATTATTAGGGCGCCATTCATAATGCCATGGCATTTAGAGACACTTCGCCATAGAGTTCATCTGTCAATCACGAGCACGCGGATGACAAGCGCAGGTGGGGTAAGTCAGCGAGGCAGACGGAGCGTCTAAACAGCGACAGAAGTTTAAGAGGAGGAGCGAGCGCAGTGGTTTTATCTACTTTGTCTGTCCTGGAGATTCAACACAGATTTATGGATAAAACTCATGACAGTCATATTTCCTGGACGTAAACGCATAACGTGAACTTTTAACACTAACTCTAATGTTGTAGGTGAAAATCTACTCTTTAAGGATATGAAATAAATGTCATTTATAACATCTTTTGGTTTGCTTTTAGATTTCTGAACTTGCTCTGTGACAGAAAACAAACTTGTCTCAGACAAGAATTCACAACGCCAAACTAGACCTTCAACAATTCATTGAATAATCAATTATTTATCAATTAAATGAATTGCAAACTATTTTGCTAAACAATTTATTTTAAATTTTTTTTAAGGACAAGAAAGTCACATTTCTCTGATTCCAGCTTCTTAAATGTGACTATTTTCTGGTGTCTTTACTCATATATAAACAGTAAACTGAATATTTTTGGGTTGTGGACAAAGCAAGACATTTGAGGACATCGCCTTGAGTTTTTGGAAACACCGATTGACATTTTTCACCATTTTCTGACATTTTAAAGACCAGACAACTTCAAAATCTAAAACTAAAAATACCTACTGATACCATAGGTATAAAATGTGCTATTATAATCAAGAAAATGTCAGCCCTTTAAAGTTGTGTCTCAGACTTCCCTCAATTCTGTCAGATATTTAGAGAAACATGATTTAATCAGGCATAAAAAGCTTTAGCTATCCCCTAAGGACCCCTGTCTCACTTCCTAGTTTAAATAAGGTGGTAATACTGCTCAAGCACGGGTAAACTTTCAGGTTTTTTTCTTCTTTTGTTTTTGACAAAGTCATTAAATAATATTGCTGTCAGAAGTGTCTCAACCATAACATGTCGACTCTGTAGCCTTTCTAAATCAAAGCTAAATTAGAATTATGGTTTTAAAATGTGTATTTTGATTAGTGTTAAGAGAACTCTGAGCAACTTTAAAAAACAAAATGACTGCTCACTATGACTATACTGTGAAATTAAATAACGTAACATTTTGTCAACTCTGTAAGACATCGATTCTGTTGATGGAGGTGACATAACTCTCAGTTCTCTTTAATAACTGAATAATCTGTTTGAAAGAAGTACTTCAATTTCAATTTCAATTCAATTTCATGAAATAAATAAATATTAATAAGTCAGTGCCTACTTGGGTCACCCAGTCAAAAGTCTGGACACAACCTGCGACGTCAACTCTCAGTTGTCTGTCACAGAAAAGTGTTTTTCTGCTATATTCATTAAATATATATTCATAAGGATTTATAAAAAACTTTCAAACTTTCACCTCGTTTGTGTCCTTTGTGTTATAAAGGATTTTTTGTGTCTGATGGAGTTGACAAAATTCAAGTCTTCAGCCACAAAAAATGCTATTTAATAAAAAATAAAGTCACCAGGAGGTTGACCTGTTGCAAGGTTTAATAGCCATTTTCCCAACATAACTGAAGAGTAACTATTTAAACTCCTACAAATAGAGTTTTGTACAAAACTGTACTTTCTTTGACGCATAACATTCTGATTAGCATTTTGTTATAATTTCTTTTCTTTCATTTCAAGCTAAACTGCTGAGACTTGAAGGCAAATGACACACCTTGCTTCAGTCATGCACGCAACAGTAAATACAGACTGTTAATCATATTACTCAGAGGAAACTATTTACTTTGTAATAGAATTTTGACAGCAGCAGACTTTCTTGTCATCACAAGAAACCAAAACAAATGTTTAAAAAATAGTTTGACGTTTTGGGGAAATACAGTTATTTGCTTTGCTGCTGAGAATTAAATGAGAAGATCAACTCCACTCTCACATCTGTTTGTCACATATGGAGCTAAAGCCAGCAGACGGTTAGCTTAGTTTTGCATAAAGACTGGAAACTGGTGGAAGCAGCTAGCTTGGCTCTGTACAAGGGCAACAAAATCCACCTACCAACATGTCCAGAGCTTAGTGTTTATGCTAAGCTAAGCTGACCATCTCCTGGCTTCATTTGTAATGGATAAATATGGAAGTTGATACTTTCATCTAACTCTCTGTAAAAAAGCTAAACACCTGCAGCTACCAAAATGCGAATGGGATGACAACACAGTGTAAAAGGACCGGAGTGTGAGATTTAGTGCAGGGGTCTGTAACCTGTGGCTCTGGAGCCACATGCAGCTCTTTAGCTGTGAAATGAATAACCGTTATTTTTTTTTAACATTTTAATTTTCATTCATTCATTTATCGTTCTTGTACTGTCGTTCAACACTGTAAAAATGAAAAAGTTGAGAAAACTCAAAATTTCAAGGCAACGTACTGTAATAGACTTTTGAGTTTTGAGCCCAACTCAAATTTTAAAGTTTTGAAAAAGTTTTACCAACTACAAATCTTTTGTTGAGATAATTAACTAACTCTTGTGAAAGTGAAAGTGAATGATGGTTAAATTTTTTACATTTTCAATCGAAACCATTTAATTGTCAAGCACCTATGACAAAGCAGGTTCACGGCTCACTGTTTTTAAAACTCAAAGATTCAAGTTTATCTAAAGAAGAAAAGTTAATTATCCCAACTAAAGATTATAGGTCAGCAAAACTGGCGAATCTCTAGCTATGGATGCCAAATCAAAAAAAAGAAAAAAGCAAGGAAGAGAATTTAATAGTTGCAGCTCCAGACAGATCAGATCATAACGTTTGCAGACCCTTGATTTAGCGGCATCTGGTTTGCAGATTGCAAACACTTCACCTCACCCTCCCCTTCCACGTCTGTAGGAGAAACTACAGTAGCCACGAAATGGTATCTAGAGCCAGTGTTTGGTTTATCTGTTTTGTGCTTCTATAGAAACACGGCGGTGAAACATGGCATCCATAGGAGAGGACCAGCGCCCTCTGTAGATATAAAGGGCTCATTGTGAGGGAACAAAAACACATCAATTCTTATTTTTAGGTGATTATACACTAATTAAAACATACTTATATACACTTTTATTCCATTTCTGCCATATTCTGCCAATAAACCCCAGTAAATCTGACACACTGGACCTTTAACTACCACACTGCACACCTGATGGAATCACTTCATCTGCAACTAGACACATCCACTCTCAACACTTAAAGTTCACCAGTCATTGTGACCAGTGGTGCAAACAGATTGTTTGGAGCCCTGAATCCCATCCCCACACACACACACACACACACGAGTACATACCCACTGCTGTAGAGAGGGGTGACATGAACCAGAACAGAAGGCATGGTGTGGTATTTGATGATGATGGCAATGGTCAGGTAGGTTGCAGCCAGAGTGCCTAGAACACTGTGAGAGGACAGAGACAAAACGCCTGGTTGAGACAGAGATCACACACGCGCTGACACACTGAGGTCATTTAAGTGCAATGGATGAATGGATTACCTGACCACAGGGGTCATTGATCCATATACAGTACATAAACACACTTGCATGACTTGGGTAAATATATGCTGTGTATGAACAAAGAGGAGTATCCTCAGCATCAGCAAAATGTGTGTTCAAATCAATGACTCTTACAAGCACCATTTGTATGAACAAATTCATTCTTACAGGACCAGTGTGTAGGATTTAACAGCATCTAGCAGTGAGCTTGCAGATTAAAAATCATCTAGCCTCACCCTACCAAAGTTAAAGAGTAGTTAAGAGTGGTGAAAATAAACATTCACAGAACAGCTTTGCCCCAAGACCACCTCTTTTCACTGGAACAAAATCCGTCTTCTTGGTCCAGGCTGTGGTCCGAGGAAGGTTTCACACCTGTTATTTTGGTCTGGATCAAGCTGAAAAGTACAGAAGTCCAGACCAAATGAAGTAGGTGTGAAAACGCCCTAGGGTGCATCTTTTTTCTTTTCTGGATCAATGAACCACATTCTTTAAAAGCGTGAGTCGTACCTAGCAATTGGAGTCAGCCACACCTCACCATAAAAGTTTCTGTCCCCCCTTTGCTCAGAGTTGCTCTGAGAAGTTTCCAAAATTACTCCAAAGCTTGGACTCCTATCTGAAGTTTTCAGGCTATGTTAAGAGCTCTCCGAGAGGATTCTCTGTATGTTTGTGAAAACAGGCCCAAAAATTTAGCAGTTAATACCAATACTTAGCAGTGTAAATACCAATACCAAAAACAAGAACAAATTTCAGCCATTGTTGTTTTATTTTGCCAACTGAGATAAAAAAAAAAAATTAAAAAAAAACTCTTCTGAGCTTCTAGGACAAAAGACTGAGGAGGAGATTTACCGAGCCTTCCACAAATCACTGTCAGGAGAGCATGTTGCCATGTCTGGAAAGTAAAAGTTTTTTTCTTTTGGACGAGTCGAAATGAAGCTGTTGCTGCAGCTGCACATGATGCCATCTTACGCGTGTAGTTGTTGTTGTTCGGCGAAGTTTGATGTTCTTCTCTTTCCTCTGGCTTTGAGGAAGCGTTCAAGCTGTCCCTGTCACGTCCAGAAGAATTGTATCTCCAGTACCTCTGGTACTGTTTAAAAAACAAAAAAAAAGCACTGCCAACTACTAAAGTATCAGTCTATCAGTCTAGTCT
Organism: Lutjanus campechanus; assembly: GCA_027495735.1. Classification (NCBI taxonomy): domain Eukaryota; kingdom Metazoa; phylum Chordata; class Actinopteri; order Lutjaniformes; family Lutjanidae; genus Lutjanus; species Lutjanus campechanus. Next base: position 1,330 of record JAJHUR010013307.1, on the reverse strand, counting down.
AGTTTGTTCAGTCCCTCTAGGATTTCGCAGGCTGTTCTGGGAATTGCTGCGGCCAAAAATCCCTGATTTCACAGCAACTTTTCTCAAAAATTGTGATGCATGTTTTCATTCTTTTTTTGCAATAAAATTGCAGGAGCAAGTGAAAGTTGCAAAAAGGTAACTCTTTTCCACACCTTACCAAAAAAAAATAAGGATTACAACAATTCTAACAAAATATGCTTTATCTGTAAAGTGCACCTGGGGAGTATTCCATACAGAAGCTAAATCTATTTGGAGATAAAGCTCCAACAGCAAGCACGAAATTACAAAATATAGCAGTGCACAGAGCACTGATAAATGTCAATAACGGTAACAAAGCTTGTGATCTTTTCAGAGTTGGAACTCACACAAAGCTATGATGATTGGTTAAATTTACTGAAAAGATGCAGTGATTGAAAAAAAATTTCAAGGTTTTGCAGAATTCACAGTGATTCGCTGACTTTACGTGAACTGTTGCGATGCAATGTCACAACTTCCGTTTGTTTGACGAAAACCTGCCAGCGAGCAGGTTAGGTTAGTCGTTACCATGGTAACTGACCCAGAGTTTAAGTTATTTTTTATCTAAACTAAAAACTAATTTATTTTTATAACAAACCCACACTCGAACTATTTCATTAAAATTTAAAAAATACTTCAAATCCAAACTGAGCACAACCTGCTTATGTGCTATAATGTCGTCCTATTTCTAAACCATACACGTGTGGACAAGCAATTGAATGTTCGTGCACTCCGACATGTGACACCTGACCTGATGTATTTCTGAATGCTGATCTCTTTGGGGATGGACAGCGGCAGGATGAGGAGGACGCAGAGCAGCACCAGGGCGAAGCGCTGGTCTGTGTAGAAGTGGTACGGCATCTCCGACTCCGGCAAACCAGTTACCACCTCGTACAGGGAGCCACACACTGATGGGTAAGAACACACAGACATGACACACAAATACACAAGTATGCATTTACTGCAGGAAGCAGAGAAAATGCTAAATAATCAGAGTTGGGGTGTAAAATGTATCTGACTCAAAGATAAGGAACATGAAAAGTCCAAACCACAGACAGACATTCAAGGAGCCAACAGACTCCAGTTAAAGAAGTCATCATGTTCACATTAGTTTTTCTTTTCCCCAGTGACCTGGGCTGTGTTTTGGGAGATAAAGCTGGTACTCACACATTAGACCTCCTCAATGGCAGGGTTAGTGAGTAATGGGTTACATGTAACGGGATTACGTAAAAATGATACCAAAAAAGGGTAACTGTATTCCACTACACCTGCAAAAAAATAAGACATAATCAGA
>JAJHUR010013291.1:0-12071 GCA_027495735.1 Lutjanus campechanus | reverse complement strand
CCAGAACCCCCTATGAGAGGTTCTACAAAGAATCCTTCTATGGTGTAATGGTTCCACCCAGAACCCTCTCTTAAGGTTCTTTTAAGGACCTGTCCATCTTCTGACAGTGCCAACAAGAACCCCTCCAAGGATTTTATCCAGATAACACCAAGGGGGTTCTACGGAGAACCTTTTTATATTACAATGGTTTAATCTAGAACCTACCAAGGACGTTCTATGGAGAACCTATTTATATTCCAAGGGGGTTCTACCAACACCCATTTTATATTTCATGGGTTTTATCCAGAACCTACCAAGGAGGTTCTACTGAGAGCCTTTTTATATTTCAAGGGTTTTTATCTAGAACCCACCTAGGGCGTTCTACCAAGATCCTTCTTTACCAAGTGTGTTCCATCAAGACCCTTTTATATTCCAAACATTCTATCTGGGACCCACCAAGTGGGTTCTATTGATATTCTTTATATATTCCAGGGGTTTTATTTAGAACCCACCCAGAGGGTTCTACAGAGAACCCTAACACACTGGACCTTTAAATTCCAACAAAGTTCTATGTACAGATTGGAAACTGGGATCAAGTCCATTAAAACCAGTGTTACAGTGTGAAGTCTGATTAATAAGACGACAGTACGGATCAATCAATCAATCAGCGACTGATAAATGTGATGCAGCAACAAACCTTTTTACTGCCTTCACGAGTCCACCAGCATCGGCTGAACGCTCCATCGTGTTCCATCGAACAACTGCTCGTTGTACCATCGATTGTGGGAAACTGAGAACTGAGAGCTGCAACACTGGTTGTGTTCTCTAAAGTCCTGCAAAAACAAGCTGCTGTATTCTTTATTCTTTTAAAAAGATTTTGGAACCAGCTTCCAAAACTTTTACACAACACGCAGGCAAGTATGAAAGATAAAATCCTGACAACAAGACGACAAAAAGTGCTCTAAAAGTTAGTTTCTCTGTTTCAGCAGGCACCATGAGCCACTTCAGTTTAAATAAATTCAGACAGAACCACAACCTGCCGCCTCGTCAGAGTAAAAAACCTTTTTGACAAATAAGCACATCATTAAAACAGGAGAGATTTGCTTTCTAAGGTTTTTCTTGAGGCAAAATGATGCTGCTGAAGGCTGCTTCTCTTCCACAACTCTGTCAGCTGCACATGTAACAGGACAGATTTACAGAACCGTTCTTGAGAACTGGTACAAATCGGTATTTTCAGGTTGTTGTTTTTTTTTTTGTTTTTTTTTTGAGTATTTCCGCTTAAATTGTGAGTTTACAACATGTTGCATTTGTTCTCTTAATCAAAATACACATTTGAAACCATAATTTTTATTTAGCTCTGATTTAGAGGGGCTTGACATGGTTATGGTTGAGACTAGAGCAGCAATAATTAATCGAGTAAGCAATTATTAATTGATTATTAAATTAATCTGAAACTATTTTGATAATCAATTAACTGGTCTGAGTACTTTTTAAAGAAAGAAATACCCAAATTCTCTGACTTCACCATGCAAATGTGAATATTTGCTGGTTTCTTTAGTTGATATAACAGAAATCTGAATATCTTGGAGTTGTGAACAAAACAAGACATTTGAGGACGTCTCCTTGGAAGACATTTAAAAGACCAAACCAGGAAGTGAGACAGGGGTCCTTAGGGTATAGCTAACCCTTTTTATGCCTGATTAAATCATGTTTTTGTAAAAATCTGATGGAGCTGATGGAAATCTGGGACAAAACTTTTTTAAAAAGTGCAAAAAATCTATTTTAAAACAAAGATTATTCTAATAGCACCTTGTTATACCCATCTTATCAGTAGGTATAGTTAGTTTTAGATTTTGAAGGCTTTTAACACATTTTTTAATTGTCTGAAGTTCTGAAATGAAAAACGTTTAGAAATGAAAAAAAAAGTAAACTAAGACATTTTCATAACTTACATATATTTAAGATAAATAAATACTTAAAGAAAACATTTTCACAAAAAATGGATTGTTTTTTGTTTTTTTTTAAAGTTTTTTGGTAGGACTTGATTTGTTCCAAATTCTTAAAAGTGGGTGATAAATCTCTAAACACGTGAGAGAACGTTCTGGGCTTTGCTCACAGCATCTCGATGACAGGATCTGTGTTTGGCGAGCCACTCTTCCCAAAGACCTTGTGGTGAAAACACTGCAAGGAAAGCAAGAAAATTATCCTCCTCCCTTTACATTTATTATTCAGCACTCCAAGGTGCCCAGCGTGCTCTCACCGCCATGTTTAGCATTCTGTTACAAGTAACGGCCTGACTTTGTAAAGCTGCTGAGGAGAGGACGGCATTGTGATTAAAGAGAATAAGACTATGAGGCCGTGCATGGTAATGCAACCTCCAGAGGACAGAGCGATGAACGCACTTACAGTCAGGAGATTCACTACAAACTGTGCTCTCACGGTATCGACACACAAAGGAGACGGACAAAGTTAAATAAAAAGTTTGAATGGTAACAGAGGGTCAGCGCAGCTAATCCCTGCACGAGCTGGGAAAACGTGGGCGGATTCGGTAAACAAATAAACACTCTGCTCAACCTCTGAAGCTGCTGCCGAGTCGTCCATCAGCACCCAGAGGAGCTGCCGGGTGTCCGACAACAGAGGACTGAGGCTGTAGGTCCCAGGGGTAAATGTGGGGAAGTGCATGAATATAAATCAGCTGAAAAACTCAAAACGTGCTCGGAACATGTTTTGATATAAAGTTTTTCAAAAATAGACCAGACCAGATACCCCAAACGCAACGAAACTTTCGCAGGCATGTGAGTCCAAATACATTCACCAGTGTAACTTTCACAACATTTCACCTCTATTCTGTGTGACTGACTGACCTGTTTAATTTACTGAATTTTTAGAACTTCCCTTTTCATTTTTTAACTTTTCAAAGGACAAAACCTTGCACCTTGAAAACCGTATTATAATGATACGCACATTAGGAAAGGAGGGAAGAACCAAGATCATGATGCCAAGGCAGCTTTCCAGTCACCACTGATCTGCCCCAGTCAGCATTATTATCAAGAAACATCAGGCTGTGTGATCAAAGAAAGTTTTTATATCACGTCAACACTTCTGTCCATATTCACGCCCTCTCTGTTTCTGCTGCGATCACGCTTTTCTCGATCAGCTGATAATGTGAGCGCTGTTATATCTCTCAGGAGTGAACGATGAATCAATGAACGTCACTCTTTCAGCACATTCATGCACAGCACTGGTTATACTCAATTTACAGCCTTTGGGGCAAAATGTGGCCCCCAGTCAGGGGCTGGCGCTGGGCGGCCCTCCATCCATTCTCTAATTCATAATAAAAAGAAATTGATTCATGCTGTTTTTTTTCCCGGGAAGGAGGGGAGATCTTTGTGCGATGACTCTTCAGTCAGTCAGATCAAACCCTGAGCTCTGCAGGGGGAGAGAAATGTAAGCTGAAGAGGAGCAACAGTTACACAGAAATTAATTCTGATCCCATAAATGTGTATTTCATCAAAGGGCAGGAGCAGTTTGTGTTCATGGATTATGGATAAGACATCAATGAGCCACACTGTTGCGCTGGCTGACATGTTTTTTAATTTACCATGAACCCATAAACACACACACCGTAGTTTATTTTGGCTCATTCCCACTTACACCATCCTTCTGCCACAGATACTCACTATAGGGCACCAAATGATGATTAATCCACCACTGAAAATAGTCCTCAACAAAAACAATATTTCCTCCTGTTTGAGAAACGTGTTAAAAACTGCACTGACCATATGTTTTAATTTGAATGCCTTTCTTCAGTAGGAACCAATGAGCTCGGATCTGGAAACATAACACCGCGCTGCAGCCGTTACATTTCATGTAGGCTACATTAAATATCACAGAACATGAAAACACAGTAAAGCCCAAAGGTTTACTTCTATTGTGATGCTATAGGATAAAACTTAACACATCACAAGATAAAGAATAAACAACATGGCAGCACGTGAAGACAATAAAATTGATAAATAAATAGCAGGCAGCGGGGTAGCTATGTCAACATGCTCTCGTTTTCTAGGTCATTAAAAGCTAAAAATCAAAACTGCATCGCCTGTGTCACATTGTGTTTTGTAATAATTTCTTTAAGGCCACTATTAAACGTGCTCTGTGAAGTACTCAGTTATGCCTGAAAGGTTTCTCTGCCTGTTGTGGGCTTCGATTTAGCCATTTAGGGACAAATCTCCCATCATAATCACTGGAAGTGCCATTAAAAGCACATTAAAAGCACAACTGTTTCTGAGCAAAAACCTTAAAATTGCATGAGAAAGCACTTAACATGCCAGTGTTTTTCACCCCATGTTCCCGCCATGAGGGTTTCCTCCTCATTAGTTTGGAAAGCAAGCGCTGGAGATGGACAAACACAAGGCTGAGTTTAGTCTTTTAATGGAATTTGTTAACAATAACAAAAATATTAAATATTATCTGCATTATCCTTTGAATATGCCATCTTGCTGTCACACGACCAGCTGGTGAAATGCCATCAAATTTTGCAGCTGACATGTGCACGTGTCATTAAAGTTTAGTTGCAATTACACAATACATAGAAAAGAAATTTGACAATGTGAAGTTTTAAAAAAACAACCAAATTCTGTAGGAGCAGTGATGGAAAACCTTCAAAATTAAGAATCTACGAAGTTAGAAATTGTATCGCAGGTCTCCCCTACATGAAATTACCATAAGTTGACAAAACCGGTGAAAAAACTACAAAACATCCAAACATGGCCGCTTACGTTGTCGCCGAGTCGTGAAGTGTTTAAGTGCTGCTTGTATACAGAGTCAGCCAACATGCATCATCAAGCATTGCATTATTTTTCTGTTGTTGATGATGTGGTAAAATACGTGGGGTTAAATAAAACTGGAAAGTCTGTTGTTTACGTGGTGCAGTAATGGAGGAGAGACATGACACAGAATAAGCAAAACAAAAACATATGATTGGTTGATGGTCATTGGAGCATTGAAAAAGTTGAGGTTGATTTGTAGCGTGACAGGCTTCTGGCTTCATGGGGCTTCAACTGACAGTGACTCGTAGCCTGATGCTTTGTCACCTGTCGCTGCTGGATGCCAGATGAATCGATCGTGTCTTGTCTCTAAAACTATATTATTTTTGTGCTGTGGTCATATCCAGGTCAGTAAACACACTTGAAAGTAAAGCAGAGCAAAGAGGAGATGTGTCTCATCTCTCAACAAACTACGGACGCTTCATATCTGGCCAATTTACAAACACTTGTGAGTAAATCAGGCTGTAAGCAGAGAGGAAGAGGGCTCCATCTTCTCTCTGATGTTAGATTATTTTGTGAGTCATATCCAGGCCAGTTCACACACCTGTGAGCAGGCTGAAGATTATGAATACCTGATGTCAGCACAACCATTATCACAGGAAGAACCGGGTAGATGTCGACACTGAGGCAAGAAATGCTGATCACAGATCAGGATTATCGTTCTCTGAGGAGAAAACAGTCCTGCAACTTCACGTGAGGAGCGCCCAGTAACGTTACAGAAAATGCAATCAACTGATAAGCAAGGAAACACACATCTGTGAAATAAACATCTGGAAGATTGCAATTTTTTTTCTTTTGCACGCATGCTTTCAACATGTGCTTCAACTCCGCTGCTGCAAGACTTCATCACCTCTGTGGACAGAAAGTATTTGGATAAAGTACAGGTGCTGGAAATCCCACTTGGATGTTAATGTAGTGTTTTCAAGGTTTGAAAAGCGCTTGGATTTTGGATTAAACTGCTTAAAATTGTAATTGCGGTTCCTCATAAATTGCTACTTAACTGAACTGTTTGGCTTTTAGAGGAAATAAAAATCAGTCGGATATCATACAATACCAAGGTGACATGTTTTGAAACATGAAACTTTTCCTTTAATTTGTCAGCCTGCTGGAAGATTCGATAACAAAAAATAATAATTTTGGTTGTCTATAGTCAATGGCAATCAATTATCAAATTAATTGCCAACTATTTTAATAATCAGTTACTCCGTTTTTGAAATTTTTTTAAAGAAAAAAATTGTCAAATTCTCTGATTCCAGGTTCTTAAATGTGATAAAAATCTGGTTTCTTTACTCCTCTCTGACAGGAAACTGAATATCTGAGACATTTGAGGACGTCATCTTAGGTTTTGGGAAACACTGATATTTTTCACCCTTTTCTGACATTTTATAGACCTAATAATTAACAGATTAATAAAAAAAAAGACAGCAGTCATAGTTTATAGCACAATAACATCTGATGATGTAGAAGTGAATTTTCATTTTGAGTATATGTGTATAAATATGTCATTTATCACAGCTGAGTGCTGCATGAAAAGCTTGAAAATGCACCATGAAAATTCTTGAAAAGTGCTTGAACATGACTGATGGAACCCTGAAATTAATCAAGGAAATATATGATTTTGTCTCACAGTTTGGAGACTGAACTTTCTACTGAATTTTACTGAAATCTGATTGGTTGTTTATCTTGCTTGACCTCCCCGGAGGAGGTGAGGAGGTAATGGATCTGATTTCGGGGGCAGCTTGTCTCCAGAATTGGGCTAGTTGATGGTGAGTCAGAGAGGGGGAGGCTGGGCAGAGGAAATGCCTCCGAAAAAAAACAGGGTGGGAGGAACAGTGAGGGAGCATCAGGGAGGAGATAATGAGAGGAGGAAGGACAGAGCGGGACAGGGAGGAAGAAGTGACAAAAAGAGAAAGAGCAAGACGGCTCTTTATGGATTAGTGGACTAATCGCCTCTCTGTTGCTGCTGTCAGAGCGAGAGGCCACACACACACAAAACAGCCTCCCACAGGATCAGGAAACACAATACACAGCTCTCTCATCCTCTCCTCTCTCCATCTTTCCACTCCTTCACCACCCAATTGTTTCTGAGTGGATGTTTCTCTCTCTCTCTCCCTTTCTGCAGCGTTGCTTTCCAAACTAATCAGGGCATCTCAGCTGAGGAGCCAGAGGGGAGAACGACACCACCTTCTCTCCTTTTCCTTCCTTCCTACTTTTTCTCTCTGCTTTTTCATCCCCATTTTCTATCGTCCTTCCTCTGCATTCTCGCTCACTTCTCCTTCCCTCCAGCTCCATCATCTTCTCCCCCCACCTCCCTACATCATTTCCATCAACCCACCTTCTCCCCTCCAAGCCTCCATCTCCTCTCTTCCCTTTCCTCCCCCTCAGGCCCCAGTGGAGAGTTAGATAAGTGTGCCGGGGGGTGGAGGGGTCAGGGGGACTTCCAATCCACTCAGTGAAACCCAAACTCGTCTTGGGATTGCGTGAAAGCAGCTCCCGGCTCCAGGAGAGCCCTCGCCGGAGCGCTTTTAGTGTGAGGCGGGGTTTTAAGTCGGATAAATACGTGGCCAAGGGCAAGAGCGTCAAAGAGGGGGATCTCTCCTCTGTTCTTTCCTTCTCCACTCCCTTCCTCTTCCTTTCCTTTCATCTCATCCACCCCCTTTTTCCTCTCCCGCTGAGTCTGGTAAGTCTCTTTCGCTTAGGATACACGGCCATCAAGCCGGGTTCCCCGGGCCAAATCGGCCGCATCCTTCCGCCTGGCTGCGCGCATCACTGGCGCCGCCAAACCATTTTGAGCCCAGGTAATTCCCATAACTCCCCGCGAGCTGGAGCCAGTCAAGTGAGCCTCGTTTTCTTGATACTCCCACTCCCCCTCTCAGACTGCCTCACCTCACTTTCCACTTCACTCCACACAAACATACTCTTCTTACCAAGTCACTGGTATGATATCGAGTCTAAAGTTTGCCATCAGGGTGAGATTAACTGTTTCCTGTTGAATTCATCTTCTTCATTAGTGGAGCAAAATGAATGTTAGGATTAACTCGGCAGGATGAGGGTGTACAGACTGTCAAGTTTTAACACTTTTGAACAGATGAAAACTTCTTGGGGAGATTCTGCAAAAAGGCCATTTGAATTTTTTCCATTTTAATTGAGAAATAACATTAATGTAAGATTCAGACAAAAAAAAAAAAGTTCTGCAAAACCACACCCATGTGGGTAAATAAGTTTTGAGGGAGCCCCCACATTTACATATTACATCTATGGTGCAGCCTTCAGGAAAGGCGGCCAATCACAAGAAAATGCGCATTTATTGAGGGAGGCCTCAAAGAGACAGGAGCTGAGCGATAGAAAAGCTGCATAAAGGGGCACTGAAAGATAAATATGAATGTTTTTGAGCTGTGAATCATGCAAAGATACTCTAGTGGAGTCCAAGAATAAAATTACAGAGCTGGACGTGAGCATAATAGGTCCCCTTTAAGGTGGACGTCCACCCTGAAGAGCTTTACCTGCAGCTCACTGCACAGCCGGGATCAGAGCGCCGGCTCTCTGCCATCGCTTTGCGGTTTTCACCCGCCTCACCTCTGTGATCCTGGTGTCCAATTATACTGCTTTCACACCTTTCTGTTCTGTATAATTAAAAAAAAAACCTTGCCGGGGTGAAGCTAACAGCAGGGGCTGATGGTTCGTTTTCCCTCGTCCAATATCTATGATGACTTGGTCTTCACCTTAACAAACACTGCAGACCAGAAAAGGATTCATCTCTCTCAGCCAATTAAACTGTGTGGTAACCTACAGGTACTAAGGGTAACACTAAAGAGACTTGATCTACTCTGGAAATATTTTAGAATTCACACTTTGAGCCAGAGCTGTGCTTTACGTAACCTTTTCAGCTTGCAGACGTTGGTGTCAAGAACAAGAATGCACCACATGGCAGCGTCAGTTTGAGTGGGAAGATTATAGGAATCAGACAGAGGAGTTTCAGTTTAATAGACGGCTCTTAAACAAGGCCTATTCAGTCCTTTTCAGATAGTAATCACTGTCTGCGCTGTGGAATCACTGTTATACCTTAAGTGCATGTTAGGGGTCTGCTCAGAAAGAAGACAAACTGGCACGACGTTCTTTTATCTCCTCCGCGATCAAAACCCGCTAAAAAGAGATTTCTGAGAAACTTTACAAGGCGGTTGTCAGGCCTCTTCTTTGGGTTAAAAAGCTCCTTCACCTTAAGAAGCTCCACTGAATAGATGACAAATACACGGCTGTCACGATAAAATGAAGGCAGATTTTCTGAAAAGATTCACTGACAGCTTTACTTTATATTGTGTTAATATGGTTTTATATTTCACACTAAAGACTCTTTTGAGTATTTGGTAAAGACCGAATAAGAATAAGCTAAACTGCAATTTATAAATCTGGACCTGGTATTCAGGGGCAAAAATGTTCATCTAATAATCACCAATCAATTGTTTTCTGCACAGGACAAAATATCACAGGAAAAATAACTCCTGCTTGCAGCAGGTATAGTTCCTTTGTGCTCACCGCTGTCGCTCCTTCTTGTTTTTCTATTTTTTCCAACTCTGTCATACAATAACTGATTTGAATTTACAATAACTTGTGCAGTGACTCACCATGCGATACATATAGCACTGTTATTACACTGTAATATATGATTGTATCGATGCATATTTTTGTACATAATTCTAATCTTGAACAGGAGCACCTGGAACGTCAGCAATTTCCCCACAGAGATCAATCAAGTCTTTCTGATTCTGATTGGCCTTAAAATCTCAACATGTTTCAACCACTACACGTCTTCATCTGGGCTTTAAACAAGCAAACAGAAGTGTAGCCGCCCCTGAAGAGCAACACCAGCCAAATAAAAGCATTCACATGACCAAGATAAACATGACAGGTGAAACAAATGGAACACAAACATGAGTTCACACAGAAAAACAAGAAAAAAAGTCATAAATAGAGGTTTTAAAGACCCCGAGTAGAAATCAGGTTTTTAATCTTGTTAACACGTCCATGTGTTACAAGACATATCAGGAGCGAAATAAGTGAAACAGCAGTGAGCAACGGCAATCTAAAAAACAAAAGCATCCAGTCAGGCTGGGAATATGATGTCATAAACCTCAGGAACCAATCTCATTAATCAAGCAAGTGGCGCTCTTCATATCATTAGCGGAAAACAGAGGAGAAGTCAGGTGCAGCTACTTAGGGGTAAAGGTTGGGGTTGAGGGGTGTGGAGAGGGGGTGGAGACCATTTGCACATTCATGAATCCTTGAATACTAAATGAAGGTAAGATGTAGAGCTACAGTATATGTGAGCCATTTTAACAAGGTATTTGAGCTTATTGTGCCAAAAAAAAACATATCAGACACAATTTATTACTTCTCACAGAGCATTTCATATTGTTTAAGACATGATTAGAGATGGACTTTAAACATAGGCTGTGAGAAAATAAAATTATCACAAACCATTGATTTTTAGCCGGAATTTATTCCACTTGTTCAAGCATGCAATATCCTCAAAAAGGGCTAAATAACACCAACATATGGCTACTGTTTCATGTTTTACTCAGATGTATGAATGACTCTGTCCAACAGCATTGTCCATTGTTCTAAAACAGCAACAGCTGAGCAATAATCACACGTATCTCAGCCAATAAACACTCAGTAAATACTGTCCAGCCTCAGCAAGAGTGCTAGTTGCAGACACAGCAGCAGCACCGTGATAATACTGATAACAGTGACAGACTTTAATCACAACATGACGTTCACACAATTTCATCTCTACTTGTGGTGTTGGGCCTGATTTAAAAGCTGTTTAAAGATGCCCTCCACCGCCAGCTTCATATTTATGTCCTAGCCTGTACGATATTAATACCACAATTTTGCTTTATGCAACTCATGAGTGCGAATGTCCAGGAAAAATATTACCAGCCCAGATAAAAATTTGAGTTTTCTGGTGGCCTTTAAAGGAACAATATTGTCAGTCTGATCACGGTCACATCAGTGATTAAAGAGACCTCATGATGAGTTCGAGTATCAAGTGATTATACTCTATTACACCCATAAGTAGGTCTATATTTCTTTACTGTGGTTGCATAAAGATAAATGGTGGAACAAAATTAGGATCAGGGACTTGTGAAGCGCTGTGGTGCGGAACATTTAACAGCTCAAGCAGAGCTAATGCAGAATCTGTCTCTTATACACATCTAGATGTGTATAAGAGACAGCACGAGAACAGTAGGTTGAGGCTCTGTTGTTAAAATGTTCTTACATTTGGTGGGGAGTGCATTGTGACTTGTTTAGGGCTTGAAACTCAAAGTTTAGGACTTGGGACTTGAGTGCAAAGACTTGACATTTAAAAGAAAAATAAATAGTAATAAAAATGTACATCCCCAATTCCCAAAAAATTGGGATGTTGTGTAAAATATAAATAAAAACAGAATGCAATGACTTGTAATACTTTTTGTATTCAATTGAATACAGTACAAAGACAACATACTAAACACATTTCAGAAAAAGTTGGGAAAGTTTGGAAAAGTTGTGGAATGCTCAATAAACACCTGTTTGGAACATTCAACAGGTGAATTGATAATAGGTGCCAGTATCATGATTGGGTTTCAAAGGGACATCCTCAAAAAGCTCCGTCATTCAAAAAATAAATAATAGATTTCACCTTCTACAATCCATAGTATCATTAAAAGATTCAGAGAATCCACTGAAATATCTGCATGTAAGGGGCAAGGCTGAAAAAATGCTGACACAGTTAAGACTCTATCATGCAAAGAGAAAGACGTATATCAACAACATCCAGAAACACTGCAGACTTCTCTGGACCTGAGCTCATCTGAGATGGACTGACACAAAGTGGAAAAGTGAGCTGTGGTCTGACGAGTCCACGTTTCAGACTGTTTTCACAAATCGTGAACGTCGTGTCCTCCAGGCTAAAGAGGAGAAGGACCATCCAGATTGTTACCAGCACTAACTTCAAAAAGACAGCAGCTGTGATGGTTTGGGGATGTGTTAGTGCTCATGGCATCATGGGTAATTTGCACATCTGTAAAGTCCCCATTAATGCTGAAAGGTACAAAAGGTTTTGGAGCAACATGTGCTGCCGTCCAGACATCTTTTGTAGAGACGTCCCTGCTTATTTCAGTGAGATGATGCAAAGACACATTGTGGACGTGTTCCAACAGTGTGTCTTCGTAGTAAAAGAGTTCAGGTACTAGACTGACCTGCCTGCAGTCCAGACCCTGTCTC